>CABHPP010134744.1:32370-59726 GCA_902168425.1 Peromyscus attwateri
AGAGAGAGAGAGAGAGAGAGAGAGAGAGAGAGAGAGAGAGAGAGAGACAGAGAGAGAGACAGAGAGAGACAGAGAGACAGAGAAAGACAGAGACAGAGAGACAGAGACAGGGAGACAGAGAGAGATAACATCAGTAGACTAATGATTTTTTAAATTATCTAATTCCATGTTGCACAGTCCTTGCTTCAGGCCACCTCTTTATTACACACTTCAACACTCAGAATGAAGAAGTCAGGCTGTACCTTCAAAACTCTGCTGCTAAACAGGCAACATCTATTCCCACACTCCTATGCTGTTCACCTCGAGCTTTCTACCACTGTGTAGAAAGGGTGTTGTTCCCTTACTTTTCCCACAACACTTGACTCACTTCCATCTCCATCCACAGTTCACGCTCATGTTTGTTTGTATCCACAGTCTGTTCCTGATGGTTTATGTATGTTCTCAAACATGACAGGTTTTTATTCCACCATGATTCTTACCTGAGATCTCTACCAATATTCACATTTGTATTTCTTTTGAAACGGTTAGTACCAAAATCAAGGCTTTTCAAAAGCTGACTTTACCAAGTGCATCCAGCCTTTGCTATTGCACAGCTCCAAAGACACAGTTTTAGGTATTTGTTCAATTACTGTCCACTTCCCACACTATCAAAATGCTCTGTGAATTTCCTGTTTGTTGCCATAACAAAGAACTCCTAATAGTGCTTTAAGAAGCCAGGAGTTACTAACTTACAGAAATGTGAACTGGATTTGACTAGACTGAGACCAGGGTGACAACGGGGCTGCTTTCCTTTCTGGGCAAGCTAAGGTAAAATAATCTCCCCTTATCCCTCTGTAGAGGCAGCAAGCATTCTGGGTCCCTTCCATCCTCAGGGCTGGAAACTGCACGTAAAGCCTTTCTCCCACGCTTTCATTCCAATCGCCTGACTCTGACACTGACCTTCTTGTTGCCTGTCTTTTATAAAGATCCTTATAATTACACTAGGTCCATGCAGATATTGTGGTATAATTTCATTTGCATCCTTTGTTTCCCTTTCATTTTATTTTTATTTTTATAATAAAATCACTCCCATGGTCTTTTGTGGTTCAACAAGAGAAACTAGAGAAACCATAGAAATCCTGGGAGATTGAACAGTGCATTTTCAAATAAATAGTGGATCACAAGAAATTAGAGAGGAAATTTAAAAATCCCAGAGCCAAATGAAAATGAAAATATAACCTAACTGAATCTCTGGGACACAGCCAATGCAGTACTGAGTGGAACCTTAATAGCTATAAGTGCTCGTGAGAGAGAGAGGAGGGGGGGAGGGAGAATATTAGAAATTTAAAATAAACAACCTAATGATACAGCTCAAGGCTCTTCGAAGGCAACAAGAAAGCAACCCCCAGCCCAGAAGATGACAAAAAATAGCAGATTAGGGAAGAAATTAATGAAGCGGAGACTGAAACAGCAACACCAGAAATCAGCCAGACAAGAGTTGGTTCTTTGTAAAAGTCAGCACGTTTGCCAAACGTCAGCCAGCCTGTCACAAAGGAGGAAGAAGACGCACGGCGTCAAACACTGAAGATGAAAACAGGGTCCTTATAAGAGACTCCAGCGAAATGCAGAACCTCATGAGGGGATAGTTTGAAAACTTAAACTCCAAAAAGCCTAGAAGAAACTGCAGATTTTTTAAATGCATATGATCTATCAAAATCAAAGCCAGAAGATATAAATAATTATAATAGGCCCATACAGACACTGAAATTGAAACTAATGAAGTTTCCTCTTACAAGAAAGCCCAGGACTAGATAGATTCACTGCTGGGTTCTATACGCCTTTCTTCTTTCACATCTTCATGTTTTTTCATTAAAACTTCACTATAAAGAATTTGAAAACAAAAGAAAATGCAGCAAAATTAACCAAACCAAGAGTCCTCATAGTAAACTGCTCTATGGTAAGAATAGACGGTTGAAACTGAAGCTTCACACTGGATCTTAACCATTCACCTTCGAATATGTCTTTATGTACTTATTGCATGTACTGGGTCTATTTACATTATTTACACTTTCTGCAAGGGCCCAAGAGGTTACAGAGGGCTTGCTTTGCACTGAGACCCTGTCTTTGCTAGCATTTCTGTTAAATGGTCGTGACTTCCCTATTCTCCACAGAATGAAGAGAAGTGGGTTTTAGTACTTGCCACCCATGTGTCAGAGCAGACCTGAAGGTGCAGGAACATTCAAATGTCCCTTACGGGCTCAGCTCAGCAGGCAGTGTGTCTGAAAGGAGAGGGTATGGAAGAGAGTGATGTCAGTGTAAGGTAGCATCAAGAGTCTTCACATGACCCTCACAGCACAGTGGAGACACTGTCCTGTGCCCTCTGCACCTTCCTACACTTTCCTTTACTCACGGTTAGCTTCTACCAGGTGGTGTCTGTCCTATTCCCTGGTCACCGTAGCCCTACCTTCCCACCTGCTCATGGGCCTTAGTTCAGTTTCCTCTGCTAGTACCCAGCTGGCCCTTCCACAACATCATCCTTTTCCAAACATGAGGGACTCTTCAAGAGCCAACATTGACACCATCCTTTTAGAAATATTTTATCCACCACAGCAATGCTCCTCTTCCTCTGAACGATCATATAATTTGATTACTTTAAAACTGATAGGGCTGGCTCCTTTTCATTATGAGATCTATTTTTGTATCCTTCTCGGTCTTAAGCTCAAAGCAGTCTGAGGATAGATTTTTTTCTACTGATCTAAGAGGGTTAATTTGGGAGTAAGAGAAGTTTATGACATGACAAGAGAACAATAAAGCCTGAACCGTCAACCAACAAAGGAGCTGTGAGAGTTAGCTGGATCTTTTTGTAAAGAAACAATTTATTTATCTTTATTTTACATACATTGGTGTTTTGCCTGCATGTCTGTCTATGTGAAGATGCCAGATCCCCTGGAAATTGAGTTACAGACAGTAGTGAGCTGTCATGTGGGTGTTGGGATTGAACCTAGGTCCTCTGGAAGAGCAGCCAGTGCTCTTAACCGTTAAGCCATCTCTCCATCCGGGGTTAGCTGGATCTTAAGGCTAAAATTTCCCTGGTTCCTGTAGTTGTGTTGGCATTTCTGTCTAATTCTGTTTCTTCCCACTTCCATCCTTTCTTTATGCCAATTCTTACTGATGTTTACTATGTAGTAGGCAAAATAGAGAGCCTCAGTGTGACCAAAGTAGATGGTGAGTCAGGAAGCAGAAATGTCAAGAGAAACTCAGGAACTATTTGTCTCAGACTTCTTGGAGTTGAAGGATTGAGAAGACACTGGGAGTAATTGGGTAGTGTGTGTGGGGGAGTGTGTGTGTGTGTGTGTGTGTGTGTGTGTGTGTGTGTGCATGCGTGTGTGCGAATGATTTAAAAAAATACAAGAACAGCTTTGCACATATATGTGTATTAACAGAAATTAGAACTGTGTAGTGAACCAAATAGAGGCAAGACCCTACTCAAAAGAAATTACATTTCTGTGACCACAAAATTATCTTCGCAGGGAGTAGATCGGCCTCAAACCCAAAAACCGGGCCACCAAAGCCAACCAAAGAGAGAAACTTTCCCACAAAAGAGTTTGAGTTTCGAATTACGGAAACTACAGTGGTTCTGTACCAGCATGCAGTAGAGAAGATGTTTTCGTTTTGTTTTTAATGTGCCAACTTTTCCTAGAGTCTCTCCTTTGTTTTCTCTTCCTCGTAGCCTACCCTGATGTGTGTGTCTGGCTTTAGTGGTTTGGAGGCTGGCGATTGGGCGGGGAGCAGGACTCAGTTCTCCAGCTGAGCCTGGGAGGAGTGGGAGGGACTCCAGCAGCAGCGGGTTTCTCACACCCGCAGCCTTCCAGGCAGTCTTCCTCCAGTGTCTGCCAGCCAGACCCCAAGACAGAGCACAGCAGTGCACAGCCTGGGGACTCAGCCGAGCTAGGACACCTGCGGTGCCCCGGTGGCTCTGACCTCGCATGACCGCACCATGGTGAGTTTGCGCCCCGTGACTCGCTTTTCTAGTGTTTTGGGCTGGAGAAGGGGAAGGGGCATGGCACCGAGACGTGGAAAGAAGTCCTGTGCTGTAGGGAAGGGACACAGGAGAATCCTTTGGGTCATGACAGGGAGAAACAAAAGCGAGAAGTAACTGTTCCTAGTATCGTGGGCAACGGGCGCTGGGGGTGTTCCGTGCGTCCCGCCGCGCCCTTAGGGTAGGTGGACAGAAGGCACTTGCTGTGTTCGGCGTGGCGGTGAGTGCCCACGGTGAACCCGAGCGGAGACCGACAGGTGTGACTCCAGCGTCACCTCTCTGTCCACCGCCAGCGCCGCCGCCCTCCATCTATGATCCAGTGCGGTTGTGCTGTCTGTGCGGGTGTGCTCTGCAGCTGCGGGAGGTCACGAACCTCGGTCCCCAGGTCTGGAAGCCACTGAGTAAGTGATCGCGGTGCCCTCGCGGCCCGGGGCTCACAGGGCAGGCGGCCCTGTGCTGAGCCTTGGCCGAATCCTTTCCCACGCCCTCCCGGGGTCCTGCCCAGCCCCGGGAAGGAAGATCACGTTTCCCACGCTGGGGAGAAGCGAGGAAGGGACTCCCAGGGCATGATCGTGGTCCACCGGAGCAGCTCTGGCTAGGCGCTGGGGGCCCTCAGCGGGGACTTGCAAGGTGTGGGCGACTGTCTCCCACGCCGAGCCGCCAGTCCTGAGAAGCTGTGTGGCCTCCCTCAACCAGTATCAACGCAGGGATGCTGGGACCTACAGCCTCCAGCTTGTGGCCTCATCTGGGCTTTCCTCCTTCAGGGTGGGAAAGCAGCTCAAATCCCTAGAGAATGCAAACTGCAAACTTCCAGAGACTGCTGGGGCCGCAGCAAAGTGTGCCTGCATGCAGGGTGCTAGAGACTGACTGCTCATGAGCAGCCTTTCTCTTGTTATAATGACTGTAACACATTGGAAGGCAATATCCAGGCGTCACAACAGTCTCCTGGGCCTAGCTGAGTGGACAGCCTGTCCCGGGTCCTCAAAGCTGCCTTTAAGTGACTTCTGTGTGTGTTGGGCTGCCTCTAAGTGTGTTCACATGATTCTAGAGTACTGGTTTCCTGAACCCTTTTTTTTTTCCTCTGGGGTTCACATAGTCGTCCCTCCGTTTTAAATTTGATAAACAGTTTACATCTTCTGAAGTAAGCCAGAGAGTTGTCCAGCTCACTTAAGTGGTTGGATGTACCTTGGCTTCCAACATATTGAAACCTTGCTGGGTTTAAAGGAATATAGATTACCTTCATTTACATTTTCATAGTGGTTTCTTAGGATCAGCTCTCCAAAAATGATTCTTGGTAGGAGCAGCATTCAGCTTCCTGTTGCATGCATGTTGAGGCACTTAAAGATAAGCAGTTTTGTGTCTCAGTTCATCGTAATGTAGGCACAATCTGCTGTTTTTTCCTAAACTGGTGATACTGTTTTTCTTCAGAAAGGATCACATCGGGTACTTTATTGTCAAGAGCAGTGATGATCAAAAGAGGCAGAAGATGACACCATGAAACTGTCTAGAGTTCTGAAGCAACAATAGTATGTTGCTTTTGTTCAGTTATTAAATAGTCGGGTATATGATCTATTTTAGGGGTCTAGTAGTCTCAGAAGTTATAACGAAATATTTGAGCTGTTGTATTTTTAGGGAGATAGAATGAACTCCTCAGATGTACAGAGAAATTTGCGACCCAATAGGAAAATGAGGACCGGCATTAAGTCGAACATTTTCTGGTCCAAATCCTAGCCTCTGTACATAAAGTGTGCAGACACAGACCAGCAGAAGATTTCAGAACAGTGCTGCAATAATTAAACAGTTCAAGTACTGGTGATGTGGGGGCGAGGGGGCGGGGGGTGGGGTGGGAAGGAATCTGTATACACTACCTGGGGAAATGTAAACTTGGGAAGCTACTATGGAAATCAGGATGGAGGTTCCTCAAAATATTTAAAAATAGAAATAGCTTCACGATTGAGCTATATATACTCCTTCAGGTATATACAGGAAAGATTTTGTGTCAGCACACCACAGAGACAGTTGCTCAGAGATATCTGCTAGACACAGTAGCCAAGATATGGAACCAGTCTAGTGCCCAGCAACAAGTGAATGGATAAAGACAATATCGGGAATATCAGTGATGGATACATGCACATTTATTCCTCTATACAGAGGAATAAAATCTCGACATTTGCAGGGAAATGGGTGGAACTGAACATCATTCATAGAGAAACCAAACAGACAAGAGACATTTTCTCTAGTATATAAAAACTAGAGATGTATATATGTATGTATGTATGTATGTATGTATGTATGTATTTATATATGAAGCTCTCTGCATATATGAAAGAACTATGAGAAGGGAGTAAGTGAGCCAAAGAGAGGTGGGATAGGGTCAAATAAGGGCAACTGGGTCTATAAAATGTGAAAACACATGGGGCAAAAGAAGACAAGCAAGGCGGGGAAGGCAGGGGAGCAAATCAAAACAACGCTGAGCAGAGCAATTCACATACATGAAAGTGTCACAATCAAATCTTTGTATCCTAAATAAAATACACTAACAAAAGAAGAAAGGTCCATATAGAACAGACTCAAGTACATCATTATCGGTATCACTTGCTAAGATGAGTTCTGTGAAGTTTACTTAGTAGAAGTCTGTGATGCATGGATGGGTGGATTTTGTTTCTGCTTGCACGGTTGGATCTTTTCAGCTTATTACAGAAAATCGAATACTTTTCTCTCATTGAAATCAAACGGAAATATCATGTAGTTTTGCTTCGTATTGTGTCCCATGAGGCACGGCATGTCAACAGCCCCAGACAGACCCCATTATACATGTTCGGGTATAATATGTGATTATCTTCTGCCATTTGGGAATGAGGGAAGAAATGTGAAGTTATGATTTATATCCAGCAATAGGAAAGAATTCATAATATTTAGTGCTGGTGTCTCATAACTATGGCTTATTAGATAATCCTGTTTCAAGACATTCTGGAAAGTTGCTTTAATTTGTAGACTTCATAACAAGCTTAAGTAATGACACTAAGATTATGCTGTTATGAGTAATGTATCAGTAGAATACTTAGAGTATTAAAATTACAATAATTTGTCATAGAGATCTTCAGACTTAAAAAAAAAACTCTTTCACTGAACAATTAAAACCATGTAACATGATTTTGTGCCTCACCTGGAGCATGTTTTCTCCTCTTTCTGGTTCAAACATATTTGAAAACCATGTAACAATGGATTGTGTCAGAAACAGTGAAAGAAACATAAATTCTCTTATTTTCTAGCACTAGTGAGTGTGTGAATAGGGGAGGGGAGAATATTGATTTTGTTTAAAAGTTGCTTTAAGATAGCATGATAGGTTCCCCATGTCTCTAGTGAATCTTTAAAAAACAAACACCAAATTAACTTTAGGAATGAGTCTCGTGAAGTGAGAGGAACTGGAAAGGCAGAGTAAAAGTCGATCAAACAAGCCAAAATCTGTTATTGATGGGGGAAAAAATTGCAGGAAGTGGTGTAGTAGAATTGCTTTCGAAGTCAGGTTCACAAGGAAGTTGTTTGCTTTCCTTGCTTTGAGAGGATATTCAGTTTTTATGGATCTATTTTTATGCTACTTGATTAGAACTATTTACCCAAGAGACTTTCCCTGGACATCCTATTCATTACATTTCTGCACATTTGTAGAAGAAAATGTCTCTTTCTAAAACACCCATAATGATGGCAATTGTCCTTTCTAGGCCATCTAGGTCTAGCCTCGGGCCAGTGGTTTCCTTAGCCATCACCATCTTACCCTGGCACAAGAGCGTTCAATAATCTGGAGTGCTTTTGGTGATTCAGTGCCTTTGAATCAGTCGACTTGTTGGAAGCCAGGATACTTTCTTGTCCATCCTGTATCATACCTGATTACTTATTTTCTTTACAATTTCTGATTTCACTTATTTATTTTGTGGGTGTGTGTAGACACATGCATGTGTACGCACATGCCATGGCATACACGTGCAGGTCAGAGGATAGCTTTCAGATGCCTGCTGTCCTATTGTGTGTGTCTGGGAGGACAAACTCAGGACCTCAGTTGTTGTGTCAAGAGACTTTACCCATTGAGCCATCCCATGAGCTCCCTTTTTCTTTTATCTTTCTTCAGAATACTTTTGAAATACTTTACCTATTTTGTATATCTAGGTCAGTAGGCGTCCAATTCCTCTAGCCCAGAGTACTTACAGAAAACAAATACAATTGTTGGGGGGGGTGTAAAAAGAGCTTGAGACCAGGTGTACCCTCATCATACAATGAGAGAATACTTTTTATTAAAACTGCAGAGGCTCTGGGGCCTGATTTCTTTGCCCCAGAAATATGACTGTTGGTGCCCAGTATGCTTGCCAGTTAGTATTAATCTTTTCTTAAAGCAAACCTTTCTTTATATACAATGAAAGCCAGAGCTAACTCGTGGAACCAACTACTCCCACGTAGTAAGGATCAGCAAGAAGTCAACCAGGAGAGGGTGGCTGATAGGAAGCTAGGTAAACTCCCACATTAACCCTCCTGGCCACCGTAGTTTGTACCCCTTTCCATTCTGCCACATGACACTGAGAGTGTCTGTTTCAATGTCTGCATTTCTGGCCAAGCTCAGTTCTCTGCTGTTGGATTTGCAAAGCCTTGCAGGCTGCATAATAGTTGTCTAGTGAGCTACACCTTGCTGGTACTGAGTTGAGGCATTTTGTGTCTGATGCCATAGGTTGTATTATTCAGGAACACCACGCAAAGCACAGTGCTTGTTTGGGGAGCACTCCTGTGGATTGTTAGAAGCATGGCCATGCTGATGTCCTTCTGTGTCTTTTATATAGGTTCTTCAGCCTGTTCAGAAGCACCTGATGTGGCATTGCTGTCACCAATTGCACTTTCACCGGCGTACTTCTTACCAATCTCCATTGTCAGCACGCACTGACCTTCTGAGCATTTCCCCTTCTTTACAACCCAGACCAACAGAGAGGCTTTACACACCACATTCCAGTCTTCCTCTGTGGTCTGGGCTTCCTTCAATATCTACTAGTATGATTGGTCTATTTTTAGCTTTGACCTTAACCTGCTCCGCTATGTAAAGAACCATCAAGCACATCAAGTACATCCTCTCCTATGATTCTCATCACTTTAAGCCTCAACTAAAAAAATCTTGGAGAGCCATGGTCTTTTTTTTTTTAGCACATTTCTCTGTCCTTCCAAATACTTTACTAACTTATAACTACTTGATGTCTCTCTCCCCTTTTTACTCCTTTTCTAACAGTTTCCTATTTTTACCAACCTATTTTAGCGTCCAATTTCAACTCTGCTCAACTCCCAAATATTTACCCAAAGACCCAACAGACTCTGTCAGGAATGTCTGTTTTAAAGTCTTCCTTGAGGTAGACTCAACTAGAAGAGTAACTCAACTACCTCATTTGCTTGACCACCAACTGACCTGCTCTACCTTTAGATCAATGGATACTTAATGGGCATGATTGCTTTTTTATGTTGTCAGGGCTGTGAAGTTATTTTTCTTCTTAATTTATTACGTACCAATTATCTGTAGCAAATGCTCTAGAATTTTATCAGTTTTCTTAGTCTATGCAGACCACCCTCGGTCTTTATTCTTAGTAGATGATTATATTTGCTAATTTCAGTTAGAAGGATTGAGATCACTTTTGACAAATTTTTGTAAGGCTACAGTGAGCTGGTCTTTCTTTGGTATACCAGTTCTGAACATACGGACCCCTTTCTTGTATCAAATGACACACTATTTTAATTTTTATTTACTTTTGCCCTTTGAGTAAAAAAAAGTTTTGCCTATAACAGCTCTTGTAATTTCTGAGATAATCAATGGTTTTTATTCATTCATATTAGTAAAGGAGGAGAGAGACTCTTTGCTATTGAGAATTTTCTCTTTTGCATAAGCTGGTTCTTCATAGATTATAGTCCTCACAGCTGGGCAGACACATGTGTGAAGATGGTCATAACGCTGTCAGACACACTGGGTCATCTCCACTGGATGTTTCGTTGTAAGTCAGTGTATCTCTCTCTCCATTTCTCTTTCCTTTCCATTCTTCCTTCCTCATTTCTTTCCTTTGTTCTTTCTCTCTTTTTTTTATTTTGCATTCTTACTACAGTGCTGAATCCCACATCTCTTTTGCACATTCTTCTACAAATACCTTAATTTCCCTCAATTTCATATTTGGCTGACTGATTTGGACTCATGATGTATTCTAAGTTGCCCTTGAACTTGTAATCTTCCTGCTTCTGAACACTCAGGGCTTATATTAGAGGTGTGTGCTAGCACACCTGGCTTAATTTAGGAATTACAATATACTTACTACAATTATATTTAACCTTTGTTTTCACCTTATTGTTCCAGAAGGTCAGAATTTTTTATTCCAATTTGATAATACAAATCAAACATTTCTCACCATAGAGGCACTAACAGATTTTATCAGTATACAGTTTATCCAAATAACTACAGAATGATGAGCTGGAAGGACCCTTAACGTGGTCCCAGAACCTTTCTTTCTGTTTCAGGGTCATCATTGAGTTGATCTTCTTACAAGGCTGTCCCGCAGGTTATTAAGGCTCATGCTTTTCTTTTCTTGGCGTTTACTGGGACAGACAGACCCGGTCAGCTTCCTGACTGGAATCTGTTTCTACTTTCTGCAGAACTGATAATAAGTTACTTTATCAAAAACCAAAAGCAGTCACACTGGGCTCATTTATAATGACCTGTTAACAACACATCACATTTCCAGTACTTAAATAATACCCTTTAAAGATTCATTTTGGATTCAGGCCTGGTATTAATGTCAAGCTTTTTGGGGTTAGAGTTAGTGGAACACACTCTCTATTTTGAAAATGGAGGCACTGGCTGGATTTCTTGTTCCCTGTTAACACATTGCTTGGAGTTTGTTTCCTTCTGCTTTTCCTCCTCCCTCTCTTATCTCCTCCTCCTTTCTTCCCTCTTTCCTTGCCTTCCTTTCACTTTTCTGTATTGAGATATGATCTTCGGATATAGCTCAGTGTGACCTAGAACACATGATCCCCCTGCCTCAGCCTCCTGAGTGTTGTGATCACAGCTGCACGACCAAAACTCACCATCATTGTATTTTTAAAAATTGTTTGGACAATTCCATTATCTTACCAATTCCTTTGGTGCTCTGTAGTGTAATTTCTTCCTTTCACCAGATTTGAACTCACTTAGAAGGTTTTTATAGCATGGTATAAACTGGACCATATATTTCTTATTCTACTTTCTGTCTCAATATTATCGAGTTTTTTTTTTTTTCTTTTTTGGCAAGGACCATCAGTGACACTGAGTCTAGAGTCATACAGACTGTCTGAGGATGTAGTACCATTTGACCTTCTTTGTCTCCTTAAAGGCAGAACACTTTTCCCACATCTAATGAAAATGCCATCATTACTGCTTTATCTAGCCATCAGTAACACTAATCAAAAGACATTTTTGTTCTTGTGAGCTTTAAAAGCTTCGGTTTTGTTTCATGCTTTGTAATTTATGGTGCCCTTCTCAGAGGACCAGCCGCTCTTTTGTTCTTCTCTCAATAAAGTTTATTACAGATTATACTTGTCACTGAGGAGACACAACCAAGTTGATGACACAGTCCTTGATTGGAAAGAATTTAAAGTCTGCACATGGCAGCTAGCAAAAGCAAGAAATAGTCTCCAAATTATACATGGCAGCCCTTAACGAGCAGCTTGATGTGCATGTGGCAGTTTTAATAGGTTCTAAAGAACTGAGAAAGGAGACAGCTCTGCAGTGGAAAAACTCAGGAATGAGTTCCAGGAACAGTCCAGGACAAGGCCAGCGTATTGGGTTCCATGGGACCCACAGGGTTTAGAGTAGTAGGGAAAGTGTGCCAGGCAGAGGACAAGGCAAGAGTCACATCAGGGAGCAGGCAAGTGGGTGTGATCAAAGTGTTGGACATGGAGCACAGCATGGGCATTTTGCAAATCACAATTCTGTTTTGTCTTGTTTTGTTTTGTTTTCACAGTGAAGATTACTCTGCCTGGCCTAGCCCCAGCTCTTGCCTCATCTTTAGAATAGCTACAGTTGTGGACCACTGTCCGGTGTGGCCTCTTCCTTAGGGGATAACATAAGTGCTTACTTTGCCCTGGTGCTTACTTTTCTTCTTGTTCCTATATTGGGAGACCCACACTGATTTACTCTTTAAACTGCAGATTCAGCTCTCCTGTTCTTCTAATGCTGAATTGAGTGTCTTGTTAACCCATTTGAACAACACCCCATATTTTCCCTGTACATTCTCACACTACATTATAATTGTATTTGGGATCATCTTTTCCCCATTAGGGTTTTTTTTGTGTGTGTGTGGGAGGGGTTTTAGTCTAAATACCCATTCTGTTCACAGACATCCAGGAGAAATGCTGAACATCTCATAAACACGTGTGCCGTGATGTGGTGTTGCTTGGAGGAATGAGATTATCTAAGAGTACATTTGTGTAAGGCATGCAAGAAAAGAAGGAATTAGGTCATAACTAGGATGTTATGTGGAATCTTTGCTTCATTAAGTAATGTGGAGCTCTGTTACGCTTGTTAAAGTTGGGGAATGGGTGAAAGATAGATGCATCAGTTTTAACTAGGCATTCACAAATCAATTCTAGTCATTCAGAGCTCAAAATTTATTTGGGGACCTAACCATGAAATTATCTGGTATCCTTAATTTCTGTTTTAGTCCACTCACAGGATTGTAAGAAATGGTCATAGACTATATGGCTTCTGTTCATGAGGGATTCCAAAGATTTCCAAGTCAAAATACCATCACACTAGGGCTGAATTATGACACAGCGGTGGGGATGCAAGCATTCAAGTTTTCATGATGTTGTGCGTCTTAAGAATACTAAAAAAAAACATTACTTGAATTCTGCATTTTTTTTTTTTTTTTGGTTTTTCGAGACAGGGTTTCTCTGTGTAGCTTTGCGCCTTTCCTGGAGCTCACTTGGTAGACCAGGCTGGCCTCGAACTCACAGAGATCCGCCTGGCTCTGCCTCCCGAGTGCTGGGATTAAAGGCGTGCGCCACCACCGCCCAGCTGCATATTTTTTAAGCATGTTTATTTTCCTCGTCTAAACACACACACACACAGAGTTAGCTGCATAGTCTCGGTTGCCCAACATCACACTGCAAATTCAGATATGCTTTCTTATAAGCAAGTGAATGAAATGTGATTCATGTATGTTCCATTAATCTTCTTACGAATGGTTTTGATTTCTGTGCTTTCACTTACCTGCAGCTAACTGTGATATGGAAATATTAAATAGATGATTCCAGAAATAAATAATCCCTAAGTTTTCTATAACTTTTATGACAATGTATTATTATGGATGTTAATATATTGTTTCCTATCTCTTGGTGTGTTTAATTTAGAAATTGAAGGTTATTATAGATATGTATGTGTACATAGTAAAAATAACATAGCATGTATAAATTGGGTTTGATACTATTTGTATTTTCTAGCATCTGAGAAATCTCTTGGAATGTGTCCATATCTACCAAGGGGATTGTAGTATTGAGTTAATAAAGCACTGAAGAAGTAATTTCAGTATTTCATTCCCAGAGGTAATCTATTAAGCTGTGCATTTGTTATCATGAAGGTTCATGACAATGTTGGCATGTGTGAATTATTTAGAAGGTTGCATCTGTGACATGGAAGGAGGTTTGGATAGGCGTAATAAAATGATCAACACCAGAGATGTCAAGATTTGCATCTTCCTGCATGATGTTATTTTTGTTCTGTTCTCGTTTGAGACAGTGCATCCCTAAATTGCCCAGACTAGTCTCCAATTCACCCTGTAATCCAAGCTGGCTTGAACTCGCCATTCTCATGTCTCAGCTTCCTAAGGGCTAGGACATTTCACTCTAGCTGACTTAAAACAAGGTATATTTACACTGGAGTGGCTGTATATGATTGTAATTGTGATTGGCATAGGACAGGATTTTGGGTGAAAATTTGGGTAAAATTCCACATCTTCAAATGTTTTAAAAACTTTGCCAAGCCGGGCATTGGTGGCGCACGCCTTTAATCCCAGCACTCGGTAGGCAGAGCCAGGCGGATCTCTGTGAGTTCGAGGCCAGCCTGGGCTACCAAGTGAGTTCCAGGAAAAGGCACAAAGCTACACAGAGAAACGCTGTCTCGAAAAGCCAAAAAAAAAAAAAAAAAAAAAAACAAAAACAAAAACCTTTGCAGTCGCTAGTTATAGGTGGCACCCCTTTTCTTCCACTTGTGCACATAGAAATGATGGTATGTAGCTCATCTATTTCTGAGTCTTTTTCTGGTGAATGGCTTCAGAATAATTCTTATGCTGTGCTGCCTTATGCTAAACATTCTGCAGTGCTTGGAAGGGAGTCATGGTATTTCCTGATGGAGTTTGTCACTTACTTGGAAAGCAAATCATCCTAACTGAAGCCCCTGCTTCTTCTTTTCCTCTTTCCTCCTTCACCATAGGCTATGAGTTCATTTCCACTTAAACCTCTTAGCATCTTTGGCTCACGTGTTAGCATAGCCAAGAGCAAGACCATACATATGTAGGGGTATTTGTGGCCTAACCTTCACCCCAACTTTCTGTCCCCCTGGTCCTGCCATAATCCTTAAGTTCCTTTGGGTTGATGTGGTCTTTTCCATTGTGCCTCTAGGCTTCAACAAGAAAGCTTTTATCCTGTAAAACTTAGCCTCCCTAAGATCAAAAGTGCCTTTTATTAAATTGCTTACTGCCTTCAATCAAGAGCATGGCATGTGGGCAAAGACTATTAAAGTTAGTGGAAAGCTAAGGAAAGAAAAAAAGGAAAGAAAGACCCAGTATGTGTGGCATAAGAAAGACAGGCCATGAACTGGCTTACCCCAGTAATCAGATCGGTGAATACCCTAATTGCCATCATAAAGCCTTTCTCTAGTAACTGATGGGAGCAGATGCAGAGAAACACCAGGCCGAGCTCTAGGAGTCCAGTCAGAGAGAGGGAAGAGGGATTATATGAGCAAGAGGCATCAAGATCATGATGGGGAAACCTATAGAGACAACCAAACCAAAACCAGTGGGCACTCATGAAATTTAGACCAACACCTATGTAGCCTCTACGGGACTGGACAAGGACCTCTGCGTAAGTGAGACAGTTGTATAGCTTGATCTGCTTAAGGGGCAGAAGGATCAGGATCCATCCCTGGCACATGAGCTGGCTTTTTGGTGCCCACTACCTATGGAGGGGACACCTTGAAGAGTCTTGAAGCAAGGGGAGGGCCTTGAATCTACCTCAACTGAATATAGGCTCTGCTGACTCCCCATGGGAGGCCTTACCTTCTTACAAGAGGAAATGGGGGGCGGGTTGCAGGGGGAGGCTGGAGGGATGGAAGAAGGGAAGAAGGGGACCTGTGATTAGTATGTAAAATAAACAAAAATTTTCTTGTTAATAAAAATGAAAGAAAGAAAGACAGGCCTAGATGGGGTGTGCTGGACAACAATATGATGCACACACAGTAGGAAGATGATCAGAAGATAATAGCTTCACTTTAGTGTTGCCTATCAGTTGTCTTCATTATTAGGGATGGTTGGGACATTTTTCCTCACCAGCAGTTTGAAGCTATGATTATCTAAATCAAACCAGAATAAACCAGTTTAGCTGCTTCTACTGTATCACCGATGGCAATTCATTTCACAGTGAAGATTACTCGCCGCTGGTTGCCAGTCTAGTTTTACACAATACATTTTTTAATGTGGTTATAGTTGCATTAACCCTCCTTGATACATGACACTTGGTTCAGTGCACACAAATCTCAACATTTTTATGGCATGCACTGAGAACCATTTTAAAGGGGGGTTCAAGCCCACCTGTTTAGAAGTCCAGGCTGGTGACATAACTACCACACTGCTGTCACCGCGGCTTTGCCTTGTTCTTCCCCTTACTTCAGGGCAATCAGCCAACTGCCTCAGCTGCGGCTTATTATCACATTCTTCTCTCTTCCTACGTCTTCATATTTGGCCCACTTACACTTTATCCTGGAAAATCCTTTCTGGATTTCTCTACTCCACTGTTTCCTATTTGTTCTACAAAGTTCTGCTTACATATGTGTTCAGAAAGAGGTCGCCAATGTGACACGCAGGTTTCCCTGCTTGCTTCTGAAGTCACCATCACAACCTGCCATGACACAGTCAGTTCACCTTGAAATGACCTTGTGTGGCCTTGGTTTCTGCCTGCAGTCTTTGCTTTAAGGGTATGGAGTTGGGTCTTGTTCTTAATTTCTAAAACGGCATTTTCAAGAATGTAACAATAGCTGAGAAATACTGTTTGGATCTATGAATGAATGAACAAATGGGTAATAATGAAAGAATGCATGAATGAATGAATTGATGGAAGATTCTAAGGGAAGAATAGGTAGAGATGTTACCAAAGAAAGGTCCTGAAGAAAGGACGACATGATGGAGTCTAGACCATTGAGGGAATGACATCTTTAAAATGGAAAGAGTCATCATGTGTGAAGAGGATGCAGTCACGGAATCTGAGTTACTGTGGCACTTAGGGGACTTGGTAGTGCCATCTACAAGATTAGTGACATATAAACTTAAAGAATACAATTTCTAAGCAGCAACTATAAATTTGGTAAAAGAATCCACAATCATGTTATATGACTATTTGAAATAAAAAATATATTTTTATCACTGAACAAATGAAGGTTCTTGGCAATATATGAAAAATAAACCATGTATACATATTTGAAAAGAGTATTTTAGTGTGTAGTGTCATACGTTGTAGCTGTTTCTGGCATGACACCCAGCTGAAGATATTATAATTTTCTAAAAGCTCTTGTGCAGTGTGGGCTCTAAAGATCTCAGCATCCTCAACTCTGCCATGTTTTCTGAATCATCCCACTTGCATGATGTCACCCAGCACTGTGATGTTGCATGCTCGTCCATTAGAAACTATAGATGTCCTGAAAGTTACAGACATTACACATGCCAGCACAATTCATCACTCAGTACCAAAGAGCTGTGTTAACTTTGCCATTGCTGTCTCATGAGGAATTTTAAGTGTTCTGAAGCCATCAGTCATAGCAGATGGAGCTAGGAGAGCTGTGGGCTGAGGGCATTTTCATTCTCTTCTTTTGAGTCAAAAGTACAACCTTCATTATAAGAAATGCATAAATAGATTTCCTTTAAATCCAAATAAACATTAAACACGAAGATAATATTTTAAGGAAAAAAATCTTCAGTTTAGACTTGTTAAGGTGATTTGAATATTCCCTTAAACAATATTGTGCAGTTGCCTTCTGTAAGTAGAAGAGAAATCTAGAATTACAAAATACTCATGTTAATTCATGAATATTAATAAGCGTTAATTAGAGTATTAAGAGATTAAAAAAATGTAAAAGCACAGCTAAGAAGAATAGAAATAATGTTTTACTTTCCATGTTTTATATAAAAAGAACTTAACAATTTGTCCTCTCATGTGTATGGTCCTACTCACTCAACAATAATGATTCTGAAATCTGTCTATTATTCATATGTACATCTTTTGAAGGTGAACTGTACCAATCAATCTTCAATGCATATACTAGACCTAATTTAGAAACTTTAAGACAGTCATAAATTCCATTAGAATGATGATGTCATCACATGTCATAGCCTCTGGAAAGCTTCCCTGTACTCAGAGAAAATGTCAGTACAGAAGGCATTTAGGATCAGAGCATGGTCAGGAAAATAATTTTGACCAGGCAGCTGCAAGTATCCGGCATGAGAAGTTAGAGTCTGCAGAGCCCCCTCACACGCCAGCTTTTTTCTGCTGCCTTGATGGGTGCAGAAGGTTGCGTGAGGGGCTACAGCCAGGAAGCAGCCTTCTTCCCTGTGATCAGTTGGACACAGATTTCTTAAGCTCTGGGATTTGTTATTGTTGTAAGTAGCTTGATAATGCAAAAATAGTATGCAAGTAACTGCACATATGGCCAGATATACCTGTGAAGCAATGGCTGAAATTAAGATAACAGACCCTTTTAACACCTTGAAAATTTCCTTGAGTCATTTCTCAATCGATCTCTCCCATCCCCTTTGTCTCCAGGCAGTTAGCATTCTGCCTTATGGTTTTATAGGTTTGTTTTAGTTTCCATGTTTTATATAAAAATAACTTTACAGTTTGTCCTCTCATGTGCATGGTCTCATTTACTCACAATAATGACTTTGAAATCTGCCTATTTGGTTATGTGTGCATCCTCCGAGTGCTATTCCCATTCATGTGTGGCTGCACAACATTTTATTTGTGCACTTATGCAGTGATGGGCATTAGAAGTGCTTGCAGTTTTTGGTTCTTACAAATAAAACTGGAGGGCTGGAGAGATGGCTCATCCAAAAATACAAGTAAAGCTGGTATGAACATTTACATATTAATCTATATTTAAATATATGTTTATATTTCTCCTGAACATGTAAAATTTGAAAGGATACATTATGTCGAAGGGAATACCTATAATTCTATGAAAACATCAAATTAGTGTTATGGTACCATTTGGTCATCAGCAGCATATGGATATTTTAGTTGTTCTATATTGTAAAAACCTTTGATATTTCAAACTTCATCTAGAGCTGGTGGGACAGACCTATAATTACAGCTGAAGAGGAAGCTGAGGCAGGAGGATACAGGCTCAAGGCCTGCTTTGATTATTGAGTGAGTTCCAGACCAGCATGAGTAGCTTAGTGAGACTCAAAATAAAAAGAAATAAAAAGGAAAACAGGTTATAAGTCAATGGTAGACCATTTGTGATGTCTTGAGTTTGATTAACATTAATAGACACACACACACACACACACACACACACACACACACACACACACATACACACACAGGCATCCTAATGGATTTTGCCTGATTTATAATATTCTACATATTAGAAAGTTATTTATTGGCTGTTAATGGCTCTTCTAAGGAAAACAGAAATCGAGTTCTTGCCCATTTTTGAAGGGAATCACCAGTTTTCTTACTGAGCTGTAAGGCTTTGTATATTCAAGAGTCAACTCTTGCTGATGGATGTGTTACTGATGTCCTCTCTGGCTGTGTGTGTCTATCTGTTAGCTAATTTAACACCATCTTTCAGAGAACAGTAGTGTCTGTTGGTATTTAGTTTTGATGAGGCCCAGTTTATCCTGCTCTTGCTTTGCATCTCACAGTTTTTCTCCTTGAGTCTCTGCCCTGTGCATGGTCACAAAGTATTTTTTCTATGTTTCCTTCAAGTAGTTTCATGATTTTAACATTTAAGTGTGTGGTACATTACAAATTTTTGTTGGTATAAAGTATTAGTAAAGATCCTTTTGCCCATGTGGATTTCTAGTTGTTTCTATGTTATTTATTAAGAAAACCTTACTTACTGTATTACCTGGAAGCTTCCATTGACAATATAGTTATGATGCTTTTGGGACTGTATTGTTTGTATATTTGTCTGATGTACTTGATCTTTATCTTATATCATTCTTTTCACACTCAAACCAAACACATTCCATTCTGTCCCCACTGAACTTATTTCCTTTTACTCTGCTCCACCATGAATACTCAACTTCCTTGTTTCAGTTTCGTGAATTTCTTTCCAATCTTAAATGCTAACGATGCCTTCAAACTCCTTGCTCTCTTGCCACATCTATCTCTTTTTGAGTGTGTCTTCTATGTATTCATCATAACATCTTTGTTGACTCCTTAAACACGATCAGTCCCAGAGCCTAATTTAGCCATTTTTGTTTCTCTTTATGTCACATTTGGACCTTAAATTCAAGTTCTATGTTCACTAGCTTCCTTTAGGGGGAACGACACAGGTTAAAGTCTCCCATGTGTTATTCTTGAAAGACATCAAACACACTTCTCCCTAAATATTCTGCTAACAATCAAAGGCCACATAAACAAAAATACAGTTCAACAGCCTTTTGGATCTCCTGAGTTCCTTCTGTCACTCCTTCCTATAAATGCCCTTGTTATCGCTTCAGACAGAGCCCCAGAGCCACTGTGGTCCTCAGATCTCCTTAGCTGCCACCTCATGCCCCCTTTAATTTCACACTATCTCCAGCAGCCATCCTTTCCTGCCTCTTTCCCACAGCTTCCTTCATCCCTGCATTCACTAGGCAGTCCTTCTGTGGTCCTTTGCCAAAGTCTTTGTGTCTAAACCTAATTACCTTCACCCTGATGCTCAAATTCTACATGTTCCTAGATGGTTTTTTTTCCTTATCCCATTGCTTGCTGTCTGAAAGTGACGTTTCTTATGCACATTGTCCACTATCTGTTTTTTCTCCCACTCTGTCTTTGTCATAGCCCCTTAAGGAAGTTAGTGTGAGTGTGCATCATTCACATTAGTCTTTCAGGAATATAAAAAAAAAATCATTTTTTTTCATAGTTTCTGAATCTTGACTGAATTGTAAGTAAATTTATAGCAACCTGTGCTCAATCTTGCTTCTGAACAGTAATGTAATTTGTAGGCTCTGATCTAGCTTCATTTTACTTACGTTTTATAATTTTTATTGCTGGGGTCTTGTTCTGTGAATTATTTAGAGTTGATAGTTTAAGATTAATATATTTACCAATGCTAGTTATGTTCACTGAGTGTTCAGTGACAGAGGAAAACTGTTCAAAGAGCTTTTCAAAAACTTTTGAACCATAGGGAGCATATGGTTTGTTCCTTAGATGATGTACCCATGAAATGGGGAGAAAATAGGGTGTTTCATGGGCATCATTGATTTCTTTGGCAACCTCAGACCTTAGTGCAATTCAGAAATCTACGTTTGTGGTAAGATTTTAGTTTCACAAAACTTAAAAACTACAGATAACAGTAAATGAGAAATAAAAGGTGTATGTGAACCTTTAAATTTGTTTTCATAAGTCATATGTCATTGTACATGTATGTTTGAGTTGTCACATACTAGTGTTAAGGAAACTAAGGGAAATGTATCAATTTGATAATTATTTAAGCTACCATACCCCTTTGTTTATATTATAATATATTTACATCATTCCTACCTTTCCCTTTCTCCAAATCCTCCCACATATCCCTTCTTGCTATCTTTCAAATTTATGGCTTCCCCCCAATAATTGTTGCTACACACACACACACACACACACACACACACACTCACACACATGTATATATGCATATATATATTCATAAATACATAAATGCAATCTGTTTAGTCTGTGTAATATTACTTACATGTATATTTTCTGTGCTGACCATTTGCTATTAGATAATTCACTAAGGAAGACTATTTCCTTTCTCTCAGCATTCTTAGTTGTTTGTAGTTCTTTGTGTAGTGTTGAGGTCTCATGGAATTTCTCTTGGCTTCAGTGTGGTGGTATTGTGTTCCTCAAAATATTGTGCACCCTAATAAACTTATCTGGGATCAAAGACAGAACAACCACAATCTTAAACATAAGGATAGGCAGTGGTAGCACACGCCTTTAATCCTAGCATTCCAGAGGCAGAAATCCATCTGTTCAAGGACACAGCCAAGCGTGGTGACTCATGCCTTTAATCCCAGGGAGTGATGGTAGAAAGGAAAGATATATAAGGCGTGAAGACCAGAAACTAGAAGCATTTGACTGGTTAAGCTTTCAGGCTTTGGAGCAGCACAATTCAGCTGAGATTCATTTGGAATGAGGACTGAGAGGCTTCCAGTCTGAGGAAACAGGACCAGCTGAGGAACTGGCGAGGTGAGGTAGCTGTGGCTTGTTTTGCTTCTCTGATCTTCCAGCATTCACCCCACTAACTGGCCTCAGGTTTGATTTTATTAATAAGAACTTTTAAGATTCATGCTACACTTCAGTGTGTCTATTGTCGTTTTTTTTCAGCTCATATTTGGGCAGTCATATAGGTGAGACTTTATGGGCATAGCTTCTGACTTTATTGGAAGACACAATCTCACATCAAATTCCTTTTTCTCTGGCTCTTACTGTGAGAAAATAAGGTGCTGGTTGGTCTACTTTGGATAAATTTACTCTGATCTACACAGATGGTGAGAGGAAGGCTGAACTCATATCTGAGTTTTGGTAAAGTGCCAGACACAGAATAATGAATAAAGTTATTTAAAAAAAATATACCTGAAGAATTCAGAGTCACCTAAGGCTACTTTAATTAGAAAGTATGAAAAATGATGAAAAAAATCATATGAAACAATCTGGGAAAAGGTTGAAGAAATTATAGGCAGCAAAAGTAAATTAATATTGTGTAATATTTGGAAAATTATGTGCAACCCTCTGATTCAACTGAGGTAAAGGATTTAATGCCAAAACCTTGCCATGTATAGAACCCAAAAGAATTAAGTGAGGACCAAGTGTGTGTAGACTAGTGAGTGAGCACTTGCCCAGCACTTGTGAGGCCCCAGGCTCGGGTTAGGGAGTCTATAGGAGGCGTGTTTCTACATTTAAGTTGAGGAAAGTGGTCAGAGTGGTCTTGGTGAGTTTGGGCTCATGAACAAATTGAACTCCTGCATCACCTTTGTCCCTGATAAGTGTTGGGATATCTGTCACTTGTTCAGTATAAGAGACCACAGCAAATGATCTCTGAAACCCATGACAGTTCAAACTTCTGTTATCCAGCACATGCATTTTCAGTGACTTTATGTAAAAGTTATCAAAAGAAAAGTACAAATTGAGATTTACTGTGAACACACAGATTTCTTTTACTTCCCTATTTTGAATCATCGAGAAAGCAGAAAACATTTAAAAAATAAGGTTGTGGTTTTGAATGTAGTGGGAAAAGACTCAGCCCTTCCCCACACATTCCTCACTAGTATCTAAATATACACTTTAGGTCCATGTTAAGAAGCCAAATGCATTTTTGCTCATGATTTCTTCAGAACTAAGCATTATATAAATTCAAAATAAATTGGATTTGTGTTAGTATTTTCTGTGTCTGCTGCTAGCCTGATCCTAGCATGAACCTTAGGGAGATACATTCCACTGTCCTAGTATTAGTAACCAAAGATTATTTTCTGCCTTAAGGATCAGAAAGAACTGTGCTGTCGACCTGAAAGTTCAAGAGTCTCCAGTTGTTCCCAGGACGAACTGGTCAGTGGCTGAGCCACCAGGCAGACTCGGGAAGAGCATCCTCTCTAGGCCTTCGAGACACAAGGAAGTGCCTTTGCTGCTACCTTTACCACTCGCAAGATTGACATGCTTATGCTTGCTCTTCCCAGTCTTTCTCTGGTGGGCTCTCTGTGGCCAAGCCCATCTCTTGATTAACCAGGTCTTGACCATGTTTGAAAAGTTCCTAATAGTGGCATTGAAGTGTGAATTTGCCATGACTATGTCACTTTGACTCTTTTTTGTCAAGGAACTTGTAAAAAGTACCCAGGGCTCCATGGAAAGAAGCATGAGTGTCCCTGTCTATCTCTTCATTTAGGCTCTTCTTTCTAGATAAAACAGTACCCAGTTAATTTTGCTTTTGTCATCTTCTGGACCAATTCCGATCTCTTACTGTCACAGCTAGTTTCCTGTCAAGGGGCATGGTCATCATTCTCTTAGTATTCATTAATCTTCAAACAGATATTGTTTCTGGTAGTTTCAGGATAATAAGCACTTGATACATACCAGAGTTCCTTTATGTAGCCTTTGATAAATGGCTAAAAATGTTTTCATGGGTATAAAACATCAGTGGGTCTTTCTGAGAAGATAAAAAGATTTGACAGTAATAGAGTTCAATGTTTGCTAGTGTTAGGTAGAGTATAGGGCATGCTACATCATGGCCATGTTGTATGTGCCAAGGCATTGGTCTGCTCTAAAGTACCCAACCAGACACTGATAATTTTACCTCTGTTGTAAGAAGTTTCCAGATAAGTAGTGGAAGAGATATTGTGTCTTTTGTTTTCGAAACTTGAACATAAGATATTTCCCCCTTTGTTTAAAAACTACAAATCTGTGGGAACCAGTGAAAACAAGGAATTGTATTTCCTCTAGTCTTCAATTAAATTGGATTTCATCACCATTTCTCTAGTTACTGGGGTTGATAACAGTGTGAAGTCTCCAGGGCAACACTGCCAGTAACTAGCAGTTGTGCTAAACAAAGCATGGCCATCACTACTGGACATAGAGATAAGCACTTAACACTTCTTGTTTGTTTATCCTCACAACATACTTAGACACTAATTAGTATCAGTAGCCTTATTTTCCAGATGGAGAGTGTTTAGGTGAGATTTGACTTAGAGCTTGACTCTTGGCCCAAGAGTTTGTGCAGGCAGAGGAACATCTGTTGCTATGACTTAAACCCTGAACTGTGACATTAATTTTGATACTTCAATGCATAATTAGGTTGACCTACTTACATCTGAATCAAAATTTCCAAATCAAGAAGTCTCTCTTATGCTGATTGTCAGTGTTCTTAAAACCCATATACTTATCCCCTTGTCCCCTCAACATATGAAATATCACTGTCATAGATGAGGAACATATACGTGTGTGTGTGTGTGTGTGTGTGTGTGTGTATGTGGATGTGTGTATACATGTATGTGTGTTTGTGTATATGATGCCAAGGACATAGAGGGTCTATTCCCAGGTCTTCCTACTTGAAGAAAATTTAAAAGAAGAGAAAATGTTGATGTTATGATGACAGACATGCAATCGTCAATTAACTAAATACATCAGTATTACATGACGTATAAATATCAAAATCCAATATACCAATAAATAATCTTGATTTTATTTAATAAACCAGTCAGTTCAACTGTTTAATAATGAAGGTTTGATTTTCATTTTGAAAGTTCCATCAAATTTTATTATGTAAATCATAAACAAAAGCAGAATATGTGCCCGTAAATAAAACTGATTTATACCTAACTTGAAATTTTCAATCACACATTTCTGAGAGCAGAGACTTTTTATTGTTTGAGAATTTCATGCGTGCATAAGATTTTGATTAAATCCACTCTTTTCCACCCCTGTTCTCAAAGTTCTCCTCTATCCCCATCATTACGGTTACTCCCAACTTCATATACTCTGGCTTTAGCCCACTGAGTCCACTTCCAGTGCATGGATGCAGGAGCAGCTACTGGAGCATGAGTAGCCTCTCCAGGGAAACACCCCTGAGGAGAAGTGACTCTCCCTCCCACAGCTGCTGTCACCTGCCAGCATTCCTCCACTAGGAGTGGAACGTAATGAACCTGGGAGGAAGCTCCTCTGACGTAGCATCATGCATTCTATCTGGCAAAACTTGCTTGAGTACTGCAAAAGCGCACACTATAAATACAAGATTTCTGGGAAGGAAATACTTTGGAGGAAACATCACATTGTTCCTGAGCCCTAATAAATACCATAGCAATTCTAACAGGCAATTCTCAAACTTTGTTAAAAGACAAGTACTGAATTCCAGTGCAAACCACCCAACAGCAACAATAGACTTTGATTTCAAGAAAAAAGAGGTTTAAATACCTTGATGGGAAGAAAATAAATGAAATGGTTTTGTGAGTATAAAGACAATGGGGGAAAAACAAGGAAAATTGTGTGCAAGATACTTTTGAAATGGGGGATCTGGTCAGTTTCAGGTAAGAAAAATAAAATCAAGGGTGACCTCCTGTGAGCGCCACTCCACACGGAAACTCTCCTCTATCCACAGATCTTTCTGAGCCAGTTCACATTGTAGAGCTGCATAATGTCTATCTGAACATTATACAAAAACAACCTGGATTTTCAGAGTGTTAAAAATGTATTTTTGTTTTATTTTCTTCGATGATAAGGTTGCATTGTGTAACCCAGCCTAGCATTCATTCATGCTCCTCCTGGCTCAGGCTCACAAGTGTCAGGATTATTATCTTATGTTTAAAAATATAAAAGATGTTTGTCAGATTAACTGAAGTGCCCCAACTCTCATAAAATGTATTACATGGAGTAATATATCACCAGAAACCTAATTCTGAATGTCATTATAATCAAATAACCAAGGTCAATGAAGACACATTATTTTCTATATTGACTGCACTGCAGATAGAGAACTTTCTATGACTATGGTTACAGTATAGTCCCAAGAATGTGTTGTTTGTCCAAGTCCTGTGGATTTTCTCCATCAAACACTTGTGGAGTTTGTTAACACTTTCATCCTCAGAGTCTGCATTCAGCCCATCTCAGTCTTATTATCTGTGCAACTCTAACCCAGTTTCCATTATGCATCTCCACCAATCTTCTAGAAATGCAGTCAGTTATTCCCACTTTGGACTCTGTCCAGCTGATGCCTGTACTGTGGAGTTTTTGCTTGTTTTACCTAGTTACAGAAGCCTGCTGATTGGTGACCTATGTTCATTTAATCTTTCATCTTCTCCCTTTTAAACACCCTACTTGAGTCAGTCTGGGATTACTTCAGGCCCTTAAACATGGTATCTTAATATTCAAGCATGCTATTTTTTTCCTGACACTATTTTCACATGGCTGAGCTTTAAGCTCCTCATGGGCGAAGCTGGGTCTTTATTTGCATTCTTATAGCACTGAGCATTGTCTCTGGGAACTGATGTCCCAGATGTCAGTATCTACAAAGCATATGCTCTGTGAGAACAAAGAGTGCCTTTGGCTATCACTGGGCCACTGGGTCTTGAAGACTGTTTAGCAAGACAGCCATACTTGTGGAACAGAATAAACGAGGTAGAAGGAAATCTAGTAATTTTAAAGACGGTGTGGGTCAAAATTATGTAAAGGAAAAACAAATAAATGAAGAATTCAAATTTTTTAAGGGCAAGAGAATCTTGTCCTGCAAGCATCATTGACTGACTTAACAAGGAAGTTTCAATCACATCTTGGAAACAAAAGCCTGAAAGGAGTCTCACACAAAGACCATGTCACACAACTATAACATATATGCAGAGGTTCTAGGTCAATTCCACACAGGCTACCTGGTTCTTAGTTCAGTCTCTGTGAGCCCCTGTGAGCCCACGTTAATCAGTTCTGTAGGTTTTCTTGTGGTATCCTTGACACCGCTGGGTCCTACAATCCTCCTTCCCCCTCTTCTGCAGGACTCCTGGAGCTCAGCCTAATGTCTGGCTGTGGGTCTCTGCATCTGTTTCCATCAGTTGCTGAGTAACAGTGGGAGCAGGGGCTGTCTCTGACTCTGTTGCCTGCTCTTGGGACCCTTCCTACCGAATTGTCTCATCCAGCCTTAATAGAAGAGGAGATGCCTAGTCTCTCTGCAGCTTGATATTGCATGGCTGGCTGATATCCATGGGAGGCCCATCTGTATCTGAAGAGAAACAGTGGAGGAAGAGTGGATGGGGGTGGATTGGGGAAGTAGGGAAGGTGGGGGAAGAAACTGTGAAGAGGGGAGAGAGGGGAGACTTTGACTGGGATGTTAAAACAAAAATAAACAAATAAATAAATCATC
>CABHPP010134745.1:0-20008 GCA_902168425.1 Peromyscus attwateri
ATGGTTGCCCTTATTTAAGATGGTGCCTTGACTACATGGTTGCCCTTATTTCAGATGGCACCACCTGACCACATGATTGTACCTATCACATATGGTGCCTGACCACATGTTCACGTGGGGTTTTTTTCCAAAATAAACTGAGCAGATAGGGAACAGATATATTGAAGCACTTAAGAGTCAGTCAGAAGGAAATATAGATGGCCATATCAATCATACATTTCCATTTGCACATAGGAAAGAAAGATGGAAAGATGAAAGAAAGATGGACAAGTAGCAATACAGCCAGACAGGACACAGGGATCCCCCAGGCTGAGGCATGGAGTGAGCAGCTGCAGAGGAAGGAACCCAAGACATGGGTCGGTGGCAGTGGTGGGGGCGGGGGGCCATAGACACATTTTTCCACAATGTGGTATAAGACCCAGTGGACTGACCTCCGGCATCCCAGAGGGTCAGTGAGGGTCAGCGACAACAGTGCAAGATAGCCAATGGACTGTCATCACAAAGGCTATGGGCCGTGGAACTGAGGGGGCACAGGCCATCTCCACATGCCATCATGTAGGGATGGGGGGGCTGAAGGGCTATGAGCCCGAAAAGCAAAAAGAGACGAATCTGACCGCCAGTGTCCCAGAGAGTCAGCGAGGACTAATGAATGGCAGACTATCGTCACAAAGGCTATGGGCTGTGGAACTGAGTGTGCATAGGCTGTCTCCACATGCCGTCACATAGGGATGGGGGTCGAGGGGCTTACAGCCCAAAAGACACATGGTACCAGTGAGCAAAATGAGACGAATCCTCACTTGTGGGAAAATGGCCAGAAGAGGAAGGAGGAATCTTATTGATCCGATAGGGTGAAGAGTCCATGATGGTGCTCCAGCCTGAAAAATGGCGGGTGGTACAGGATCCAGAGCTCCTCAGACTGCCGGTGGACACGAGAAAGCAGTGGGATTGCCTGGCCATGTTGAGCACCAATGTTATGAGTTATTCACATGGAGGGGGGAGACCCCCGAGGGTATCCTGTGCATGCAGGGAAACATGCTGGGCAGATGCAATGGCACTGGGCAGATGCACACCATGAAGGTGTGGCGGCTCAGGTGGCCAGTAATTCACAACCCAGATGCTGCATCCATGTGGAGAGTTTATTATAATAGAGAGATGAAGAGAAAGATAGGAAAGAGAGAGACAGAGAGAAAGAGAGAGAGAGAGGTCAAGGGCACGCACCTTGTGGGTGGAAAAAGTGGAAGAGAGAGAAAGAGAAGAAGGGGAGGAGTTTTTCCTTAGAATGAAGCTTTTACATCAGGACGCAGGGTGTCACCAAGGGGTGGGATTTCAAGGGGCGGATAGAATATTAACAGGTATCCGTGTTGAATGCTTTGGGTATGTGCCCAGCAGTGGCATGGCTGTTTATATGTTGACGCTGGTGTGACTGTTTTGAACAAACGAAATGTATCGATGGCAGTTCTGGGGGTTTGGAAGTCTACTGTCAAGATATTGGTAAATTGGTGTCTAATGAAGACCAGTTTCCTGGTGAGTAGATGTCACCTTTTCTACAGTAAGGAGATGCTCAGGACTTGGCACCATCTTGCTACATGCTTATAGGATGCTGGGCACTAGCTTATTCTCAGTTGTCTCTTAGAAGCCACTAGTTCTACTCATGAATGCGTATGCTTCATGACCTAATCAGCTTCCCTACCTTCTAAGACCACTGTGTTGGGTATTTCAATATTGGAAATGGCAGAGGAAATATTGGAGCAGAGAGACACACAGACATCCAGACAAGAGCAGCTACAGTAAGTGCCCTGTGTCATGGCATCTCAGCTATTCCTATCGTCAGAGAAAGAATTGCACATCCAGTCTGTATTTCAAGAAGCGGCTCTCTTTCCCTTTCCAGTATCTGGCATTATCATCCCATTGGAGGAAAGAAAACATTTATCCATTATACTGTAGCCATGCTTTAATGCAGCAAAGCCGTCCCCTGGAGTTCTGTCATCCAGGAATACCCGTGCATTGCCTTGCACACAGTCCTATCTAGACCTCAGCCCTGGGGCATGCCGGTCGTACTGCCTGTGGCACTGAGCACCCCACCCCACCTGCTCACTAATAATGCCCACCTGGAAAGGACTTCTCACCCAATTTTCAGAACCTGTGTCTGGCTCTGTACTCCTGATCTACCGTCCATGCTTCTCCAATCTCTGGCTGCTGGCCTGAGTAGACAATCACCAGGCTCTGCACTCTCCACATTCCAGCTGAGCTGCGCTATGAGGGCTGGTATATATGTGTCCAGTGTCTCTGGTCATACAGGAAGGATATATGAGCAATTACTAGAACTTACCCCTCCACTTACCAGAACTTTTGAAATGAGTCTCTTTTGAGACTCCCCCTGGATCATCCTGATTTGAACATACCATCTGTTTACTCTTGAGACTTCCCTTGACACAAATCCCCATAGCGCCCAGAATGTTAGTTCGTGCCAAGTGAATAGTTGTAAAATGGTTAGCAAGGGGAAAACTGCAGGGCAGTTGCTGTGTCTCACCTCTATTCCTGTGAAGGTGACTTGGGCGGAGGGAGACTTCCGACAAAGGCCAGGGAACAGGTGTCTTTTCAGTCTGTGCCTAGTGTGGACATCGATTTTATCTGGGAAATTAACTTATAAAAAGACAAGTAGCATGTCTCATTGCATGACAAACCTGACTTATTGTGTCACTATGGGAATTAAGTTATTGTTTTCTATGTACCAAAAAAAAGCATGTAAGTATGGAAACAGGGGATGTCTTTGTTTTTTGCCAAATTATTCCATGTAGGCAGAATGGGAGGAGTGTGGGTACTGAGTATCAAAGGGAACAGAGAAAGGCTAGTTTGTTCTTCATTTCAAAACCTCAAGCTGTTTTCTGCAATTTGTTTCTTCGTTGTTCCCACATTTCTGTCTGTGCTGTTTGTCACACTGACCGCTCCTGACCACAGCACAGCTGGGGTGCAGAAGGACCCCGGGTGCTTTGTCTCACCCTTTCTGATGTTGCTTGTGCAGCGTTCACTTTGATTTGTTTTATTCTATTTTGATTTGCTTATGGTAAGTGTGTGCATGTGTGTGTGTGTGTGTGTGTGTGTGTGTGTGTGTGTGTGTGTAAAAGAGTGCAGAACATTGGAAAGAAAGAGAAGTTTCTGGGCTAGGGGGTGTGGCACAGCTTCAGTGTGCTTCCTAGAATGCATTGGCTCCGGGTTCAACCCTTAGCACTCGTGCTGTGAGATGGAACCAACACCCGACATGACTAAAGTGGCTGGGAACCTGAGACTAGGTAATTCATAGACCCGGGGGAAAACCTAGTATTATTATTCTGCTAAAAGAACACAGCAAAAAATGAGTCCTAATGACATTCTGCTACACCATAAACCAATGTGTTGCTCGGTCACGTCAGAGAAGCTTCTCCTTACAGTAGGTGGGACTAACACAGAGACCCACAGCTGGACAATGTGCAGAGTGAGAGGCTCTGGAGTACTCAACCCTCAACGAGGTGTCTTCATCAAGTCCCTTCCCTCAGGGTTCAGGGATCTATGAGAAGAGGAGGTGGAAAGACTGTAAGAGTCAGAGGCGGTGGAGGACTCCAAGGAAACAGTGTCTTCAGACACAACAGGACTGACGTACATATGAACTCGTGGAGACTGGCAGCATGCACAGGATCCGTACAGTCTTGAGCCAGATGGGGTTCCAGCACTGAGAGTGGACAGGGCCTCCCACCCCAACCAAGAAATTCCCTATATTTGATACCCTCTGGTAAAGGGAAAATCAGCTTTCTCCAATGAAGAGAAAACTGGGTATATCAACCACGCTCCAGGGCAGGTCTCATGCCCAGGAGCACTTGGCCAACACAAAATGAACTCAGTGGTATTTTTGTGGACTTTTTGTTTAGTTTTGCTTTGTTTGGGCTTTTCTTTTCTTATGAGTCTTTTGCTTGTTTGGTTTGATTTTTGATATGTGGTGTGTGTGTGTGTGTGTGTGTGTGTGTGTGTGTGTGTGTGTGTGTTTAAGAGAAAGAAAGACCATAAAGGTAGGTGGGAGGGAGGAGCTAGGGAAGCTGGGAGAGGGTAAAATGTGAACAAAATATACTGTATACATTTTTAATTAAAAAAGGAAAAAAATAGAGAGATAAATAATGAACAGAAATAAAAAGAGAGAAAGAAAGAGAAAGACTAGTCCTATGAAATTCTGTTTGCCAAGGAATTTTATTAGAAATCTGTGGTTCTGGGTTAAGACCAAAGACTTAGGCCACAGTGGCGTCTTGTGCCAACATGGCAAAGAAAAGTACAAGAGAAGCTATAGGCTGTCTCTGCCCCAGGAGCAGGAGAGTAAAGACGTCCGGCTCCAGAGAGCTCTTGTGGAGTGTGGTCGGTGGACTTTGAATGACTCACTGTGAATCTCTTGGATAGTTAGTTATCTGCCCGGACACAGGGGGTGTGGTCACCTCATGGGACTGCACATGATCTCTGTGCTTCCTAAATTGGGAGCTCCCTGCAGGATCATTTTGCAAAAGTTTCTTTCAAAGGATTGCCCAGGCTTGTCGTGGCTTGTCCCAAGGCCATCACACAACTGTTTCCCATGAGCCTTTTTTTTTTTTTTTGTTTGCCACCATCCAGACATCTGACAGATGGTTTGATGAGGCCTGTGCTATGACTCTGCTCTATGTCCTGAGGAGAAACGACAGGCCAAGAGTTTATAGAGCTAAACAGTCTCCTTCCGTGACTGCTGGGATGTTTTCATCAGCTAACGGTGCCACTTTTAATCAGTTCTCAGTGATGGCCAAACAGAAATTCGGCTGTGATGATCCTGCATGCTTGTTTTCCTCTGATCAGAAACAGTGAGTCCTGCAGTGTGCTTCAATTTCTGATTTTAAGGCAATTGAATGAATTTTTGATGAAGTCCATTTAGGGAGATCTCCTTGGAAAGTGAAGTGTTATTCAGCAGTCGGGGATGTGTTCACAGGAAAATACGGAATGTCATGTTGCATTGCGGGCATAGCTTTGGGTGAGCACTGACCCTGGGGATTTCCAAGGAGCAAAGGTTGTAATCAATGGGACACCTGTTCTAATCTCTCTAGTGCTTGTCACCCCTTCCCATATAACTCAAGGAAAAGAGCCCCCACACCAGATGGGGGAAAACAAGAGAAATAGACAGACTTCTCAGCTAATTAGAATACATCTTGGGGATCCTTTGAGGAAAGTCAAGGAGGAGGGAAAGTGGGAAATAGATTTGTATTAAGTTTGGAGGGGGAACGTATTCCAAACTAGGATGTATTTATCACCCAGAAATGAGAACACAGTGACATGTAGCCCCAAACTATACAGTAAGAGGTGTAAATGTCAGAGAAATAACTCCAGGAAATACAGGAAGAAGCCACAGCTGGGGACAGAGGGCTCTGTGTGGGTTTCTATACCATGAACTCTCAAGGCTGTGAGATCCTCACAGGTCTGGTACCTGTGGAGTTAAGGACGATGAAGCTACCTGGGGAGCAAATCAAATTTTAGGGTCCCAGCACCGAAATAGATGGAGGGGTCCTGGCTGGCTTAACTTCAGAGCACAGCCGTTCTTCCAAGGCTTCCCGAGACCATGGTCCACAAACTGAAGTGCAGCCTTCGGCATGAGGAGCAGAAATAGTAACCGGGAGGGTGGAGCCGGCTTGCCCTGAAGAGCTTTTTGTCTGGCGATTCTGTGACTAAAGATAATATTTGTTTATCTTGTATGTTTAACTTGTGTCTTGTAATCCAGGGAGCTAGGGAGAAAATGTGAAATTACAAGTAAGTTAGAGAACGAGCCCATCGTATAGGGTATAATTTCCAGGCCTGGGACTGGCTGGAAGAACACAATCAGCAGTTATGAGAGAATGTGGTTTTTTTGCACACTCTCCAAGCCTCCAGGAGGATAACTTTAAAGTGCTGATTACACAGAGCCTTTGCTACAGGCTAGGCTGCCTGACTCACAGAAACAACTGTACTGGAAATGCATGCTTTCCCTCAGTACTCTAAATTCTTGCATCGTTAAATGATAACCTAAAACTGAAAAGCCTTCAAGAGTGCTCCAAAGCTGCAGAAGATGAAAGATTTGAAACCTGAATGTCATCCAGTCATCAGAACGTGATTAAGGAAGCTCTGTCACCATGTCAGATATTAGAACAGACATTCAAATGACTAGACGGATGGGGGCATTTGGAACATCATGCTTGGGCTCATTAAGGATCTAAGATGGGACCAGCAAGATGGTTTGTGGGCAAAGTACTTGCACATGAAAGCCCACTGACCTTAGTTCGATCCCCAGAACTCACATAAAAAACCTAGATGTGGTGATGCACACCTGTGATCCTTAAACTCATACAGGGAGACAGGAGGTAAAGACAAGAGAATAATCTAGAAGCTCACAGGTCAGCTAGCCTGAGTATGCACAAACCAGACAGACCCTGTCTCAAACAAGGTGGAAGGAGGAAACCAATTCCTGAGGTTGACCTCTGACCTCCACATGTACACCAAGGCACTCACACATCTTTGCAACACACTGTCTTAGTTAGGATTACAAAGTTGACATAAAAGTAGCCAACATACACACTAGTAATAATAAATAAAATTAGTTATCTTTTTATAAGTTTGATGAAGGACCAAGGGGTGCATGCCTATCATTTCTGCTGTTTAGGAGTCTGGGGCAACAAGACCACGTGAGCCCAAGGGTATAAGGCAAGCCTGGGCATCACAGCCAGCTCTTGCTCCCTCCAGCCAACGAGATGACTCAGTGGGTAAGGACATTTGCCACCAAGCCTGGTGATCTGAGTTCAGTCCTCGGGGATCTACACAGTGGAGAAACCAGACTCCAACAGGCAATTTGTCGTCTGATCTCCACACCCATGCCTTGGCATGCACACCCACCCACACACATAAATACATGTAATTTCAAAAGAAAGACATAGATAGAAGAGGGAAGGGAAGGGAAAAGGAGACCGAAAGGTTCAGCTCAGTTGGGAGAGTGCTTGGGTGGCACACATGAACCCTGGGTTCAGTCCCCAGCACCGGAAGCAGCAGCTGTGACGGTCCATGCCTGTAATCCCAGCTCCGGGGAGCTCCAGGCAGAAGGATCAGAAGTTTCAGGTCAACCTCCACTACTAGTGGGTCGGAGGCCAGCCTGGGCTACATGAGACCCTATTTCAAAACAAACAAGAGGAAGATGGAAACAGACAAAGCCCAGGAAAACTCCAGGAAGGAAGGACTCTGCAGCGGCTGCACATGCCAGCGGGGAGCTCCTTCTCCCTGCCGCTGCGGGCTCCTCCTCCTTGTGCCCGGCTGCAGGCTCAGCTCAATAGTATTGAAGTGGGGCCAGCAGCAAGTTAGCAAAGCAGCGGGGCAGCAAATTGATTATACAGTTAGCTGTGGAAAAACTGAAATTCCTTATTAAGGGAAAATGAAATCCGGTTAATTTCTGCTGCCGCGAGCCCTCCCCACGTGCCATTTACTCCGCCGCTTCTTTGACTTTTCTGTGAGGCTGTAACTCGGCCAAAAAATGACAGAAGCTTTACTCATTTAAAAATAAGGCAGGTTTTGAGCTGCTTCGCCCCTCCTTTGCATGATGATTTTTCCAGCTACAATTACTGTAACTCACTCATTATAGAGGAGAGGATGGCAGGCAAACAGGCAAGGGGGAAAAAAAGTGTGGTAAGACAGTTGGCAGGATGTGAATTGGAGTCTTCGCCATAGAATTTTAAGCAGTATTTATAGAGAGCACCCATAATACAGTATTCAATGTCTCACGCAATCCCTTAAGTAGTAGAAACATTTACTGAAGTCGTTAGTGCAGCTAATGGACCCTAATGAATGAAAAAAAATTAACAGGGTCCCAAACCCCAAATTTAAAAGGCAGACACACCATGGTGGTGTGATTTTGAACTGTCAAATCTCAAACGAGGTTCACCTCCAGAATTTAAGATGGCGGGGATGGTTACACAGTCAAAGAAAGCTTTTCCAAGATGTGCACTATGTGTCTTTCCTTACTAATTCTTAAAACAGCCCCCAGGTTCCAAGGTATTGCCAGCCTCTTCCATTTGAGAGTATTGTGAATTACCAAATAGTCATATGAAATGATAGAGAAAGAGTCTGTGTGCCCTTTGCTCAGTTTCCTTGAAGGCAAGCAACATCCTGCATAATTATAGTACAGATATCACCACCAGGAAATGAGCATTGATAAAACCCAGCCAGCTCATTCGGGTTTGTATGCACTCATCTGATTTTGTGTGTGTTGTTCTGTGCAATTTCATAACATGTGTGTGTTCACGTCAGCATCATCAGTCAAGATACACCCCAGTTCCACCCAAAGCCCCGGCCACCTCTCTAGACTACTATTTCATCATTTTAAGGCTGTAATATAAGTGGAATCATACATCCCAAGGCTGCCTTTCTACTCACTATCATTTCTTTGAGATCCATCAAAGTTGTTGTATATGTCAGTAATTTATTCCTTTTTGTTGCTGAATAATATTCCACGAATGGCTGTACCACCATTTGTTTAATTACTCACCTGTTGGAGGATCATGGATTATCTTCCAAATTGCAAGCATTACAAATGAAACGATTGTAAACATTTGTATATAGGTTTCTGTGTAAGCATAAGTTTTCATTTTATGGGATAAATGCCCAGAACAATTGCGTGTGTATGTACAAACTGTGGTAGTTTGAATGAGAAATGTCCCTCGGGGAATTCAGATATTCAAATATTTGATCCCAAGTTGGTGGCTCTGATTGGGAAGTTAAGAAATATTCGGGAGGTAGAGCCTTACTGGAGAAAGTATGACACTGGAGGATGGACTTTCTCAAAGTATAGCCTAGCTCCACGTCCAGCGGGCACTCTAGGCTTCCTGCGTGTGGCTGGTGATGGTCTCTCAACTCCCTGCTCCAGCAGGCTGCCGCCATGCCTGCCCTGGCACTAGGGACTCCTCTGCCACCACCGGAGCAGGAAGCCAGAGCAAACAGTTCTTTCTAGAAGCTGCCTTGGTCCTGGTATCCTGGCATCCTGGTATCCTGGCACAGCAACAGAAAAGTAACAGACACAGCAATGTACCACATGTGAGATTTGTGTGATCACTGTCATGATAAGATATGGAATACTGGGGCTCATCAGATGGCGTGCAGAGGACCCGAGACTGGATCCTAGTACCCATGTTGGGACCTGTAACTCTAACTCCAGTGGGTTCAGCATCCTGTTCTGGCCTCCAGGCACCTGCACACACACACACACACACACACACACACACACACACACACACAGAGAGAGAGAGAGAGAAAGAGAGAGAGAGAGAGAGAGAGAGAGAGAGAGAGAGAGTTTTTTAAAATCTTGGTTAAAAAGACATATAATATCATTTTAGCAGTGAAAATATAGTATCATATGTCTTTTTGTTTGTTTGTTTGGTTGGTTGGTTGGCCTTTTCCAGACAGAGTTTCTCTGTGTATCCCTGGCTGTCCTAGAACTTGCTCTGTAGCCCAGGCTGGCCTGGAACTGGGAGATCCGCCTGCCTCTGCCTCCCGAGTGCTGGGATTAAAGGTGTGCTCCACCACCAACCAGCTTAGTATCATAGATCTGAAGAGCAACCTATTTGACTATTTGTTAGTAATGCAATGTCTGTCCTTAACTCAAATATTTGTTGGGCATCCATTACAGTGCCAGACACTGTGCCAGACAGAATACATCACAATATGGTAAATCAGGGCAATTGCCCAAAACCATATGAACTTGGGCAGCAGCAGGAAATATGTTGACTACCTAAGATTTCGAAAAAAGATACTAAAAATGGCTCACAGTAAAGGGGGCTAGGATTAGCTGCTTGGCAGCAGCGAGTCTCTAGCTACAGGCAGGATGTTCTGCATAGTGCTTTCTCCTCCTCTCAGTGAAGGCTGTTCAGAGAGACATGTACATCAGCCCCGTACCTGCTTAGAGCAGTCCACTCAGTCACTAATGTGAAACATGTTTTAAGTGTCTGCCGTGTGCCAGCCATAGCATGAAGCTTTGAAAACTCACAGGTCACCAGCACACTGGCCCTGTCCTTAGGGGTCCCATCCTAGTGAAAAGGCTGGGCCGCTGAAGGATTCACACTTGGGTACCCACTGCATGTCACGGCACTAAAGAAGTGGGACAGACTGCATGGGGACCCGAACAGGGGCTGAGGAGGTGGGATCTGCAGAGCAAAGGCGACAGGGAAGATGCCTCTTTGACAAAGGGCAGAACTGTCAGCTGGAGCTGGACAGATGGCTCCGCAGTTAAGTATACTTGTTCTTCCAGAGGACCTGAGTTCAGTTCCCAGCATCCACAATCATCTGTAACTCCAGCTTGAAGGTATCTGGCTTGTAAAGGCACCAGCACACATGTAGCAAACATACACACACATAAACACACAAAATAAATAAATAAATTTAAACATATCATCTATATACCAAGCCTGGCCTGGTGGTACACATCTTTGATCTCACAACTCAGGAGGCAGAGCCAGATAGAATTCTGAGTTCAAAACCAGCCTGGTCTACAGAGTGAGTTCCAGGACAGCCAGGGCTACACAGAGAAACCCTGTCTTGGAAAAACGAAGGAAAATAAAAGCCAGTGTGGTGGCTCTTGTCTATAACTCCCACACTGGGGAGGCCAAGGCAGGAGAATAACTACAAATTCAAGGCTAGTCGCGGCTACCTAGTAAGATGGAGGTTAGCCAGAACAACATGAGACTGTGTTGGTGGGGAGGGGCAGTCTGCATTTTAAATTTCAGAGGCACAGCTGTGAGGGTAGTACAGGCTTATCACTGCTGCACTTAGGATGGCAGGAGAATGCCAAGAGTGGGCCAACTTGGGCTATGTAGCAAGACTACCCCCCCCTTACATACACACGCATGCACACGCACACCACACACACACACACACACACACACACACACACACACACACCCCTAAATAAATAAAACCTGGTGTGGTGGTACAGGCCTGTAATTCCAGTACCTGGGAGACGGAGGCAGGAGGACCAAAAGTCAAAGTCATCCTGGGCTCCATAGTGAATTTGAAGCCAGCCTGGGCTACCTGAGACCCACCAGTAAGTAAATAACTAAGCAGTAAGAGGTTTTACAAAGTGGACTGGGAGCTTGCCTGAGGCAGTGGTAGGCAGGGAATAGAACATGGGTTTGGATCACGGGCTTCTGCCGTAAGGCTCAGGGGCTTCTGCCGTAAGGCTCAGGCCTGTGTTTGGCACTTGCAGCTGGGATGATAAACGAGAGAAACCTTTTGAAGATGAGGTGAATATGATAAAATTTTGTTAAAGGTTTTTTTTTTTATTACATTTATTTGTGTGTGCACACATCAAAGCACACGTGTGGAGGTTGGAAGACAACTTATGGTAATCAGTTCTCTCCTTCCACCACACCAATTTCAGGGGTCAAACTCTGGTGTCAGACATGACTATCCTCTAAGACAAGCAGCCTCCATCTCGGGGAACTCAGCTGTGCCCACTTGCAAAAGATCATCCCAGCCGGGTGGTCATGGCGCACGACTTTAATCCCAGCACTCCAGTGGCAGAGCCAGGCGGATCTCTGAGTACGAGGCCAGCCTGGTCTACAGAGTGACTTCTAGGACAGGCACCAAAACTATACAGAAAAACCCTGTCTGGAAACCCGCCCCCCCAAAAAAATCACCCCAGTTGGGTTGTTGATAGTTGACAAACCCTCACAGAAGGAGGGGAGGGGAAGGTCAAGGGGCTGTCACCCAAATAGCCAGCCACTGTTTGTACAGTTCTGTCCTAATTGCGCAGGGGCTCAGAAGGAGTTACAGTATATACACAGGGGCCCTTCCGTCTATGTGGCTATGGAAAAGCCGTCATCCAGGACTGGTAGACTTTGAATTGCAACTTTGGAGGAGACACACCTACGCTCCTGTAAGTAACCCCTTCCTTTTGCTCTGTGAGGAAACTCATCAATTCCCCAAAGTGAACTTTGATGGAATCATATCTCAGTAGTTCATTGCAACCTTAGGTTTGTTTACATGTCCCTCACCCCATCTTTACCTGCCAAGCCATCTCACTGCCCTGAAAATGTGCCTTAGAGTAATTTATCTAATATTGTAACTTATGCTTTTAACCTTGTCCATGCAAGAAAAATCTCTTTGGTGGAAAATAAAGAACTTGGAGAGCCTTAAAACTGATTGAACTCAGTCAGGCAGTGGTGTGGTGGTGCACGCCTTTGATCCCAGCACTTGGGATACAGAGGCAGGCTGATCTCTGTGAGTTCGAAGTCAGCCTGGTCCACAGAGCAAATTCCAGGACAGGCAGAACTACACAGAGAAACTCTGTCTCAGAACAAAACAAAACTGGTTTAACTCATCACCTCTCCCACAGCATCCCTGGAGAAGCATCAGCCTGACTGCAGAGATGGGTCTGTGCATAAACAGGATGACAGAGTCCACCTGCAGAGCTGACTGGGGCAGTCAGTTAAGAGGCACAGAGCAGAGAAAAGCAATGGACTCCATGGGCCCAGCTGACTGAGCGGGGATTTCGTGGCGCTGCTCAGACTTGTACAGAACCTTGAAATAATAGCATACCAAGTCCCAAATGGAAAGCACAGAGTGAGCCCTCCAGGCATGAGGAACTTCCGCAGGAGGAGAAGGCACTGTTGTGAGCAACAGGCAGGATGGATTCAAAGTGCTGAAGGGAGTTTTGCTTGAGGCCACGTGTTCGTGACAGTTAAGACAGAAATCAACAGAATCATGCAGAAACCACCTTTGTCTAAAGACGGTGACTACTCTAAGTTACAGGCCAAATGGAATAACACATTATAGTTTAAAATGTCTCTGAAAACAAAAGCCTGAACATTTCATATTTACCATTTTTCTATTAGCGAAAAGCATTTGGGGAGTGAGGTGCATAACTCAGTTATAGAGTGTTTGCTTACCACATATGCTGGCTTGGGTTTGAAACATGTACCACAAAAAACAAAAACAAGCATGGGGATGCTACAAAGATGGCTGGGCTATCAAGAGTGTGCATTGTTCTTCCAGAGGATCAGAGTTTGATTCCCAGCAATTGGGAAGATCACAACCTCTTGAGACCCCAGCTCCAGGGGATCTGACCTCCACAGATACTGATGTGCAAACACACATAAACATAAATAAAAAAATAAATTTTTTTTTAAAGAGGAAGGCAGGAAAGACAGGAAGGAGGCAGGGAGGAAAGGATCAGTTTTGTGATAGGCCATCTGCTCCACAAATGCCTACTTTTGATCCGTCCTTTATTTGGAGAACTGTAAGATAATAAAATTGGGACACAAGAGTCCTATCTGTGGTCAGAGTCCACGCTGGGAGCTGTGCTCCAGGCATGGCCATGGCTCTGAAGAAGTCTAAAGAGGAACATTCCTACCACAGGTCAAATCTGAGTCACTCCCGGCAGAGCTGACAGGGCCCAGTGGCTTGTGAAGACTTCAGGGCAGAGGAAGAAAACCTTCCTTCCTCAGGGCTGCAACCTTCTGTAAGTCCCTTCTGTAAGCACACTAGTCAGTACTGTGGGCAAAGCATTATCAGAAGAGAGTACATACTGTCTAGAGGCAGAATTTCACCCTCCAGTTCACAATTAGGCGTGTGTTCTTTAAATCAGAAAATTTTTCTAAGTCAAGAAATTTTTCTTCTTGTCTAAATGAAGGTTTTTCAACTTAATTATGAGCTCAGGAAGAAGTACTTCAAAAATAGTATGTGAAAGGTTGACATACAAGAGGTGTGGCCATTTCCATTTCTACTGAGGTTAGAGCCGAGGTCAAAATAAGGCTTGGGATATGTTGCTTGAGGGATTCATGTGCATATACATCCAATTTAGGAATGAGAGGCTGAGCAAGGCTAGGAAATGTTCTCTCTGCTCTAGAAACAGATTTCATCTGCAGGTGTTGAATGGAGATTTCCGTGGATGTGTACAAAAGACTAGTGTGTCTCAGTGTGCAAGGGACTTTGAACCTCTTGCAAGTCCTATGCAGATCCATATGATATGGCATTGGGTAAGCCCAAGGCTGAGCACTCCCAGATGAGATGTGGTGCCAGTTCCCATGTGGCAAGAAGCTGTGCTACTGTCTCAGTTGGGGTTTCTGTTGGTGTGAAGAGATTCTATGACCATGGCAACTTTTATAAAGGAAAACATTTAATTGGGCCTGGTTCACAGGTTTAATCCATTATCATCATATGGCAGGAAAGCATGGTGCTGTGTAGGCAGACATGGTGCTGGAGAAGGAGCTGAGAGTTCTACAACTAGATCCACAGGCATCAGGAGACTGTGTCAAACTGGCCAACTTGAGCTTATAAAACCTCAAAGCCCGCCTCCACAGTGGCACACTTCCTCCAACAAGGCCACACCTACTTCAACAAGGCTACACCTACTCCAACAAGGCCACACCTACTTCAAAAAGGCTACACCTACTCCAACAAGGCACACCTAACAGTGCCACTCCCTATGGGCCAAGCGTTCACACACAGGAGTCTATGGGGCCATTCCTATTCCATCCACCACAATAACCAGAGGTTCTTCCAGGCCTGTCTCTCTGGCAAGATTGCTCTCTTGACATAGTGTCTTAATTTTAAGATCCTGAGCACAGGGCATGCTAGGCCCTCAAAGATAACCCAGATAGGAAGACAGTAGGCTCTCTGACAAGTTAAGGAGGCCTGGAAACCAAATTATTTATGGTGACCTCATAAGCAGGCAACTCAGCTTTTACTGAGGAGGTGCCATCTTGGAGCAGCCAATAGGAGTCTGTATGTGGCAAAGCCTGATGTTAAGTTAAAGTATGTCGGTAACGTTGGAAGGCCTTCCCCCGATCTCTATGCTACTCTGTGATTTTTTTTTCTTACAGGATAGTATACACCATCTGTTTAGTGGGTCTTCCTTCCCCACAAGACAGTAGACTTCTTGAAGCAATGTTGTGTTTTCTAATGTCGTCTATTTATAGCACCCAAAATTGCCTTAGGCAGCATCTGCTGAACAACTGGATGCATGAGGTATCACATTTCCGTTTGTGCTCTTTCTTCTCTTAAAGCATCTTCCCCGTCTTGTGTATCTGACTAGACACAAATCTCTAAGAAGACACAGGCTGCCACCTCTTCTGTAACTTCTTCCGGATCCTCCTCCACACTGGTCAGGTAGTAATAGCGTGATGTCACTCCTGTTTACCACCATGGCACTTCGCTCCTTCCGTGGTACATCTGTTTCTGGGATGCAGTTTAAATACCCTATGGGAGTGGTCTTGAGCATCTCTGAGAGAGGAGCCATGTTTGGCGGACTTTGAGGGGGCGGGTTTGGGGAAAGAGATGGGGGAGGAGTGTTGAGATGGACCTTCCACCAGAACATTTCAGACTCTTTGGGTATATGGATGCCAGGGTGCCAGGGGTTGAGGCGGAGCTTCCACCAGAACAATGGCACATGGTCAAGAACTCAACGTGAGCTTCTCTTGGCTAGCCCCTTCCTTCTATAGACAAACTAGTAGAGATTATTCATGAGTTAAGGTGGAGACTTCCAGGAATGCGTGTGGATTTTCCAAGAGTAATCTTTATACTCTTTTGTTGTTCTCAGGTAGGGTTTTCTGAGTATGGCATGGCTTCATGTGCATGATGGGAGAGGATCATTTTCTTCGGGTTCATAACATGAGATTACAGTATAATAAGCAAACGGCAGTTAAGGGTCATCGTGGTGAGCCATACTATCCCAGCCAGCCTTGGGTAGTCCTGTTTCTCTAGTGTTCTGGTGTCACCTCAGGTCCTACTATCATGAAGCTCTTGGCTCGCCTTGCACCATGGTGCATTTTGCCTCCGTCCCTCTGCCCATTGAGCCCTGCTGTGCCACAGTCTAGGTCTTATTGAGTAGAACAAAAGAGACACAAAACTAGGAACTCAGGTTAAAACAACTGGTTCAACAGTTAAGAGTGTATACTGTTCTATTAGAGAATAAGAGTTCTGTTGCCAGCACACTCCTCAGGCAGCTCACAATTGCCTGTAACTCTGGCTCCAAAGGATCGATGCTCTAGCCTCCTCAGACACTCCCCCACATACTCATACATATCCATAATAAAAAGAAAACATCAGTATTTCATGTTGAATTAGTCCTTTTCATCAGAGGGTACTGAAGGACCTATACACGGTACCTGCCACTAGACTTTATTAATGAGGTAACTGTGACTCGATCTGTTTTTATATAAAGGTAGCCTTAGAGAAAGAACATTGGCTGTTAGAGAGGATTTAGGCAGAAGCCCAAATTTCTGAATGGAAAGAGGGTAACATAGAAAACTGTCAAAGCCCGGTCCCCACATAATGAGCTCTCTATTCAGACTTTCTGACGCATCAGTGGCTGGGGCTCTAGCTCCTCACCCTGATTGATGCCTAGTCTCACACAGACTCCAGACATCAACCAAATTCTAATGCTGGAATAGAAAAGCCAAGTTTGGAAGAGACCCTTGGTCAGGCTTCTACAAGGCAGTGTTATTTATTCCCAGATCAAGGCCCTTGTTAAAATGGATACCTTCTAAAATAAATGGAGCTTGAATGGCAATGAGTTCTCAATGCAGAACTCCCCAGTCAGGCCAAGTCAATCTCTTTAAAATTTTCCCAACAGTCACAATTTATAAAACATGTAAGCCAAACCCAATAAATCAAGTAAACAGCATTGCATAATGGTGGCTTAAGTATAGAACAAGGCAAGCCAGAAAGGTTCAATTAAGTAAATGCTGTACATATGTCTAGCTTTGGTGAGGTCAATATGATATATTGGACTATTTTAGTATAAAGCCAAATAAAAGAAGAAAATTTCATGATTAAATCAAGTAAGAAAAATAGAATAAAGTGAATACTTTAGGAAAATGCAATTGATTTTTTAACAAATCCTGGAGCAAGTAAGAGTTTGGAATTACAATGTGCTCAACAGAGACTCTTGAAATAGACCATAGCTGGGGAAACGCCGGATAGAAACATGGGATGGCATTCTCTAAACAATTAGAGGATACTAGTATCGCTATGATTTGAAATCCTAAATTGATTTCAGATAATTTGTATGCAGCAAAAACAAATCATACATATGGAGTGTGGTTACCATAGTGATATTAAGCTATTGAAGGTGTACACAATTTAGAAACAACTGAATGAAAAGTGCATCTAGCCTCCCAGATGCTTTGTCTATGGTTGCAAAATGGTATTCTTTCTGGTTATCTGGGTGGTTTAATGAACTCTTTTTCCTATGAATGTTTGATCCTGGCCCATCTTTTGTGTATCACTGCAGTAGGAAGAGAGTGACGTCAGTTACAAACAACCCAGTTACAAACAACCCACGAAGAATGTAACTATGCTGTACATAGACAATGCAATGCCCATGGGCTCGTGTCTACAAGGACCATGCTGTCGAATCAATCCTGATTCACTTTTTCCTCCTCCTACTATTATTTGATAAATGCTCATTTTGCTGTTTTTTAGCAGGGGAAAGAAAACATAACAAGCTAACAGACTTCAAATGTTTCAGAAACCAACACAGTAGGAAAGTGTTCAGTAACCAAGTCTACCCACGGATGTATTGTTTTTACATGGGAAAATCAAGCCTCTGCTGATTAACAAAAGGAAATGGATCTGAACAATTTTTAACTCATCATGGTCTCTGTGGATAAACCTGGGAACTATTAGGGCTGGGTTGTGGCTCAGTTGGTAGAGTGCTTGCTTACCACATACTAAGCCCTGGGACCAACAAGCAGCACCGTAGAAACCAGGTGTGGTGGGACAGGCCTGTAATCCTAGTGCATGGGAGATGGAGGCAGGGGGATTGGGAGTTCAGTCATTCTTAGCTACACCGCAAGTATGAGGCCACCCTGCTTCAAAAATCAACCAACAAAAGGTAATAAAGTTCAAAGAAATTGGGAGATTATTCCTTTAATCAAACCAGATCTGTCACCAGTATCTAAATATCTGTGGGCATGCCCATGAGTGCATGTGTGTACATATGTATACACACATATGTATGTGTCTATATGTATGTTTGCACATATGTGTGTTTGTCTGTGTATGTACTTGCATGTGTTATGTCATGTGTTAGTAATCATGGGTGCATATGTGTGTTTATGTGTTGTATGTGCTCGTGTGTGTGTGTGTGTGTGTGTGTGTGTGTGTGTGTGTGAAGCTCTTTGTTTTCCTTGTATCATATTAATTCATTCCCTCATTCCACAGTTAGTTATTAAGTGTGCAGTCTGTATTAAACCCCCTGCTAGACTGCAGGTAAACCAAGGGTGAAGAAGACGTCTTGGTACTTCCAAGGAGCCAATGATCCGATAGAGACACTGACTGAGCAATGGCAGGATCGAGTGACAAAGACGCCTGTGTTCAAGGATTGGGGAGCATCCCACGGCCAGGGAGCACTGTGTTCAAGGACTGTCGAGCATCCCATGGCCAGGGAGCACTGTGTTCAAGGACTGTCGAGCTTCCCACGGCCAGGGAGCACTGTTCACAAGAGCCAAGGAGTCGGCCACGCTGCCCACTGATGAATGGATGAAGATAATGTGGATCACACACACAGTGGTGGAGTCTGCAGATAGAAAGAAGAGCATGATTATTTCACTTGCAGGGAAATAGATGGACCTGGGGATTATCACATTAAGTGAAACAAGCCAGACTCAGAAAAACAACATTTTATCTTTTCTTTCATTGCAGAATCTAGATTTAAAAAAAAAAAAAAGCCAGGGATTGGACGGATGGCTCAGCAGTTAAGAGGTACTGAGTTCAATTCCCAGCAACCACATGGCGTCTCACAACCATCTGTAATGGAGTCTGATGCCCAGAAAGACAGAGCACTCATAAACATAAAATAAATAAATCGTTTTTAAAAAGCCATGAAAGTAGAAGGGGTTTAGAAGAGGGTGGGAACATCAGGGTTGGGGGGCGGGTGGCAGGCAAGGGTAATGAGGGGTAAAAACAATCAAAGCACATTGAATTTCCACGTGGAGCCATCATAACGAAACCTAGCTTAAAAAAAAAAATGAGAGGCAAAGAAAAGCCAAAAAGGGCTCCTCTGTGAAGTGACATTTGATCTAGGCTCTAAAGAAACATTTGGGAAGCCGGGTGGTGGTGGTGCAGGCCTTTAATCCTAGCACTTGGGAGGCAGAGGCAGGCGGATCTCAGGGAGTTTGAGGCCAGCCTGGGCTACACAGCGAGTTCCAGGACAGCCAGGACTGTTACATAGAGAAAACTTGTCTTGAAAAAACCAAAAAAAAAAAAAACCAAAAAACAAAAACCAGAACAAAAATAAAAGAAAGAAACCTTTGGGAGCTTGTATATAAGAGACGGGAGGATGAGGCGTTCAAAGCCATCCCTGACTACACCATAATTTTGAGGCCAGCCTGAATTACATGAGTCATTGTCTCAAAAAAGAAACAAGTGAAAATCTCAGCCAACATTGTCAGCATTACATGCTACAAAGCATAAACAACTCTGCATATCAATTGTATTTAATTTAAAAATAGGAATTAGTTAAATGAGATACACCTAAAAAGTTTACTCAGAGGCGACAGTGAAGCTGAGAGACTTCCATTAAGTCTGGAGAGGCTGAGCTCTGAGCTGAGTTTAGTAATATCTCAGCCTTCATTCACATTGTGGCATCCTTCCCTCAGAGACCAGCCTGGGAGGGAAATGCTCACAACTCACTAATAATGTAGGCACCTTAGCCCTGAAGTAATGTGGAGTCCATCAGCTGAAACGAGCCTAGTCCAAAATCGTCTACTTTTTTTTTAAGTTATCAATTATAGACTTAGCAAAGAAAATTGTGCTTACTGCATTTTGTTTTTGATTTTGTTTTTGGTAGTCCTCCGGTGACACTTAGGGGAAGGGCTAGAATGGGCTCAGCTTATGCGGCTACTTCTCTGAGATCTAGGAGTTTTTACTAAGCTGAGTCTTAGCTTTTCACCTCCCCTGGTATTTACTTATCCATTAGACCCAATGTTGGGATTCCTGGCCACTCCCCCAGCTACATGAC
>CABHPP010134746.1:0-17317 GCA_902168425.1 Peromyscus attwateri
TATTTTCTATTTTTCACATTTTTATAATTTGAATGTTTACTAATATAAATAGTCATAAAATTTCAACTATCAGAAAAACAGCAATGAAATGTGAAAATAAATAACCAAATGAACATTACCTGTTAGACAAAATATAGAGTTCTTTTAAGCTTGGAGCCATGGAATGATCTTTGTAATTTTCTGGAGAGAAAAATGCCTTAAGGCCATTTTTGGGTGTAACATCCCTGTGAAATAAAGTAATTTACATGCATGTGACAATTCAAAATCTCATGTTAGACAAAGTAGCATAATGCTACAGCTGTAATTTATGACCTCTACCCCAGCTTTTCCCAGACCATCACCCCATTCAGTTTAATGTCATGTGCCAGATCCTGTGTGTTTAGATATTCTACTATTTCTTGGACAGCTTTAAGCTTGGGGCAGCATGAGATTCTCCAGTGCCAACAGTCTGTTTCCCTATAGTACACAATTAAACTTCAGAAACTTGAACATTTAAGGTGGAACAGAAAGAAGTATAATCAAGGGTCTGTCAGAGACAAGGCTCATCTCTGGCCATGAATTGTAATGTAGCATTTGATGCCAAAAATATGTGGCTCAACTTGTTTTTGTTTCGTGTACTATTGTGCCAAATGAAAACACTGGCTACCCTATTTATTGTTAACTTTATCTGATTTTGTTAAATGGAGTAAATGATGGGTGTTTGCTAAAACCACCTCTAAAGTGATGAGTTTCATAACATCAAAATTAGTTTGAGACTAATATAGTCAATGCTGGTTAAATCAAAGAAAAAAAATGAAAATACTGAGATTAATCTAGGGAGGACACTGACCAGTAGGACTCTGTGGGAAGAAAGAGCTCCAAGGTCTTTAACACTGCAAAATTCATTTTGGTTTCACAGTGTCAGAGGTGTGCAGGAATATCTGCACAGCATGTGGACCACATGCTATAGTACTAGGAAGGATCTTAAATGATTCACTACAGGCTGGGCATGATGAAACACACCTTTAATCCAGCACTCAGAATGCAGAGGCAGGTAGATCTGAGTGAGCTCCAGGTGAGCTAAGGTTACTTACACAGAGACGCTGTCTCAATCCCCACCCCCTCCAAAAAAGCCCATTATAATTGACACTGATATGTTATGGTCAATGCTGCTTTAGTGAAGGAATTAAAAAACTTAAAATGCTGAGAACAATTTCAGCACCTCTCCCCCACAAGAAAACAATAATCATAAAATGAAATTATAACTAAGAATCTGGGTGCTGAGTTATTTTAGGAGTCGAAATTGGTCAGCTATAACTCAAAAGGCTTGGAATAATAGGGTAAATTCTGAGACCCTGAAAATTTTCTTTCTTTTTTTTTAAAAAAAAAAAACCTCTCAAGCCAGAAATCTTCCCTTTCTATGATACCCACCGTCCCTGCCTCACTCCTCCAGAGTGGATTAGGAAGAGGTCCAACTCACCAGTTCAGTCTCGGTTCACTCATGGTTATGCTAGAGCTCATCTTCCTAGATTTCTCCTTCACTCTAGCTCACAATATTTCAGCCTGGCAGGGAAGTCTCCAAGAGAATGAGGATCGGATCCTTCCTAGAGTCTACATTCAACTGAAGAAAAACAAAAGGTCAAGATCAAACCGAGATTATTAACTCGGGCGGGAAAGAGCCTTAGCTTAACATCTACCCTCAACTGCCTAAAACCAACAGCAGAACGTTGCCGCGATTCTTTGTAGCGAAGCTGACACAGGAGGGGTCATTTCCCTTTAACTCAGCAAGGAGTGTTAACTGGGGACATCAGCTGAGTCAGGAAGACCCCAGACCCGAAGGGTGTTCTCGCTTTGTTCACACTACGGCAGACCTATGCCTTAGCTTCACCTTACTCCCTCACTACCATTTTAAATCTTGTTTCCATTCCCTTCCGGTCAGATACTGTTGCGGGGGCAGATCCTGACACAATGCACAGAAAAGGCGCTCTGGCTCCCAAGGACCTTGGATCTTTCAAAGACCCCTGTGCATTTGAGACCTCAGGGGCTGGCAATTGAAGAGAACCATTCACAGGCACCCTGAGAGGTACCATCAGACAGACACACAAGGAAAGCTGTAGCTTGATGTCCCCATACTGGGTGCGGGCTGGATAGAGTTCAGAATCAAATGCAGGAACTGGCTTCTGGGCGCCTGTGGGGTCTCATGGGCTTCCTTCTCAACCTACCTACCCCACATTTCCCCTTGGGGTGGGGCTGAGGGGGAGGGGAGGGGGCGGTGAACGCCGAGGGAGCTGAGGGGGAGGCAAAGACGAGAAAGTATCGGGAAAGCTAAGGGCGAGACGAGTGAGGGAAGCCGCTCAGGGCCTGTGGGGGGAAGCCGCCGAGGAAAGCATGTGAGGAAAGCCGCCGAGGAAGGCCTGTGAGGCGCTACCTCAGACCCGGGCCGCCATGTTCCCTCTCCCGCCCCTCGCGTCCCCGGCGAGCCCGAGTGAGTCCGCGCGCAGCAGCAGCCGCCTTTCCGCCCACCTCAGGGTCCCAAGCGGCTCTGGCCCGGGGAAAAGCCGACCCTTCTACACACGCTTTGCCGAACTCACTGCTGCGCGCCTACGAAGGCCTCATTTAAAGGCCCCGAGGGCGCCCGCACGGCCGCGCGTGATGACGTCACGCGAGCGCCGCGGGAGGGGCTTGTGTGCGAGTCCCCAGCGAGGACCGGCGAGCCGCAGGAGAGTGTTGCTTCGAGACCCACACAGACCCGGCTGTGACCTCAGGCTTCCCTAACCCTGAGCCCGGCTCTTAATTAGTTTTTAATGTGTGTTTTGTTTCAGAGATGGGGGTCTCAAGTAGGCCAGGTTGACCTTAAACACCGTAAGTAACACAGCCAAGGATGATCTTGAATTTCTCATCCTCCTGCCTCCACATCCTGAGTGTTGGGATTACAGACGTACACCACCACACCTCATGTATATGGTGTTGGGAAGGGAACCTAGTCCTTCAGGATGCCAGGCAATCACTCTACCAAGTTACATATTCAGCCTTTTTCATCAGTTTTTAATATGTACGTGGGGGTTTGGGAAAGGTCTAAATAAGACAAAGAATGAAGCTGTGTTTAGCATACTACTCAACACGTAGTAGGCCCTCATTACACCCAAATTCTCCATTCCACTCACTGACCCATTTTAGATAGATGCCAATGGCTGTTAATGGGCGCTCGTGTTTCTCACACTAGTCTTGCTGCAGTTCATAAAGAAAAGATGTATTGAGCACGTATACTTCGTGTTTGGCGTTGAGTTCACAAAGGGCCAAGACTAAATACTGTTTTCCAAGAACTTTGGATCTTGGGGACTCTAACGTCTCCTTGATTAAATGAAACAAAAAAGAAAGTGGTGAGCTACTTAAGAAACGTGTTACTGGGGCTGGAGAGGAGGGCTCAGTAGTTAAGAGTGTTTGTTGCTACTGTTCCAGGATTCAAATTCAGTTCCCAGCACCCACATCAGGTGGCTCACAACCATTTGTAATCCAACTCCAGGGGATTTGGCACCCCCTGCTGGCCTCTATGGGTACCCACACACATGTGGCATGCACACAAAGGCACTTAAATAAAAATAAATCTTCTGAGACAAGGTGTTATGAATTGGATTATAAATATCTCCTGAAGGTTACATGCTAAGGGCTTGGTCACCAAGCCTGTGTGTGGAGTTACCAGGATATGGTGGGTTCTTTAAGAGACAGGTTCTACTTGAATTTAGGTCATTGAGCACTTATACTTTATGTTTGGAGTTGAGTGCATGAGGGACCAAGTCTGCATACTGAGTTTTCCAGAACTTTTGACCATTGGGAGTCAGTGACGGAGACACTGTTAGCCCCTCTTGGCCTCTTTTTGATTCTTGGTTACCGGGAGGTGCAGAATTGTGGACTGCCATGTGCTTTTGGACACGGTGTTCTGTTTCAACATCGGCCCAGAGACGAGTCAAACGGCCACAGACTGCAAGCAGGAGGTAAATAGAGACCCCTCCCTCTATTATATGACAGTGACAGGGTCAACCCAGCGGGGCGAGGGAGGACAGTTTGTGAGTTCGGAGGAGGGAAATGGCTAGTGTGAGGGACTGAGAGTGTCTTGGAAGAAAGACGTGTATTTGCTGTCATGGGATGGGACATTTTTCCTTTCTCCACAGTTGATCTTTCACCTTGCAGACCAAAGAGCAAGGGATCAAACTGATCGTGAACGGAAACCTCAAAATAGGAAAGTCTTTCCCCCTTTTAACTTGTTTGGGTCTGGTATGTTGTTATAGTGATGGAAGTAATGTAACATGTGCTGTTGTTAAGAATCAAGATTATTGTTAGCATTATGTGCTGGCCTGGTGGATCTGAGTCCTAGTAAGGGCAAGATGGTATATAGAATGACCTTTTTAGGATCAGAAATCACTTTGGATATTGTTTTGTATAACCCTTTTGTGCCCAGGCAGTCAGCTCACCTTTAACCATCCCTTGGCCAGTGAACTAAAACTAAAAAGATGGTCTCATGACTTCTGACATCTGTTAGCCACTGAATGTTTACCACCCTACCCATTCATATGTTGAAGTCTTAACCTGCAGTGTGATGGTTCTTTGCAGTGAGAACTTTGGGAAGGAATTCAGTATAGCTGGGAAATTATGTATAGCTTATAAGAAAAAGAAGAGAGACAAGATATCCATCTCCACCATGTGACAACATAGCAAGAACGTAGCCATTTGCAAACCAAGATCCTACTTGGCCAGTAGCTGGGCCTAGAATTCCCAGACTTCGGGAAAAAAGTTATATATCTATATTTATATCTATATCTATCTCTATCTATCTATCTATCTATCTATCTATCTATCTATCTATGGACAGGGTCTATCCTTGTAGTCCAGGCTGGGTGGAGCTTGTGTTTCTCTTGCCTCAGCTACCAGGATTATAGGCCTCTACTGCAGATTCTCCCCACTCATTATCTTTCCTTGTAACCCACATCATTACTTATTATTGGCCTTTTCATTTTATATATTTTCCAGAGATGGGTCCACTTTTTCCTACATTTTACAATTTGTTAACAGTTATAAAAATACTTTTTGATGTTACTTTGTACTTTTATGATATCAGCTGCAATATGTGCTCTCCCTTTCAATTTTACTCGTCTGCCTCTTCCTCTCTTCTATTTGCTTGAAACTTCTTTCTATCTCTCCCTTTTTGTTGTTTGTCTTGTTTGGTGTTGGGAGTTTCTCATGGACAGCGGATGTTGGTGGCTTTTGTTTCTTTTGCTGTTGTTTTGGTTTTTGATTTTTTTCTTTTTCTTTCATTCTTTTTTTTTTTTCCATTTTGTTGTTTTGAGACAGAGTCTCCCTGTGTAGCCTTAAACTCACTGTGTACCCAGGATAGCCCTGAACTCACAATCCTCTCAGGCACTAGACTAGGGTTATAGGCATAGGCATACATTACCATACTCCAATAGCCTGTATGCTTTAATTGGAGAATTTAGTTTACTTGTGTTCAGAGATTTTATTGAAAGGTGCAGGGTTATGGTCGCCATGCTGTTGATTTTCCTCTAGCTGTTTTGAGAACTTTTTGTTTCCCTCTTACTCACTCATTTTTGTGATATGATGGTTTATTGTGGGACATAAAGACAATGTCGGATTCTAGATCTCTCTTGTGTGTCTTCTATTCTGTGTACCTTCTTCCTTTCACTTCTGAATCCTCCATGAAGTAGCCGTTGTAAGGCTGGTTTGGTAGCTCTGAAGTTCCTCAGTTTTTGCTTATCTTGGGAGATCTTTGTTTCCTCTCCACTTCTGAAGGATAGCTCTGCTGAGTGTAGTATTCTTGACTGGCAGTTGTTTGCTTTTCCGACTTGAAATATGTCATTCTGTGCTCTCTTTGCTGGCGGGCTTTTCCTGAGAAATCTCCTCTTAACCTAATGGGGCTGCTGTTAAATGTGATTTAGCACTTTTGAGACTTTATAGTTCTTTTTTGTTATGTACTTGGCTGTTTATTGATTTATTATTGTTGTTGTCCTGAGGATTTAACCCAGGGCCTTATGCATGCTAGCCAGGCACTCTAGCCCTGAGATATCACCCTAGTGCTGGCCTATCCTTCAGACAGTGTGGTTGTGTAATGGTGAAGATCCTTTCTTGTCATGTCTTTTTGGGGGTTCAGAAGTTTTCTATACATGGATGTCCATGCTTTTCTGAGGCTAGGGAGTTTTCTGTTAGCATTTCACTTAATGAGTTTCCTCTACCTTTAAACTTTATTCTCTTGACTTGTATATGGCAATGATAGAAATGTTCGTTTATTCAGTGGTATCCACATTTTGAATGCTCCCCTTTTCCTTCTTTGGCTGAATTTGGTATTTTGAAAGGTCTGTCTTTAAGTTCTCATAGTCTCTCTCCCACTTGATGTGTTCTGTAGTTGAGGCTTTCAAATGAATTTTCTAAACGACATTTATTTTTAAATTTTTTGGTTTAGGTTTATTTGTTTTACTTTATGTGTATAAATGTTTTGCCTGCAAGTATGTCTGTGTACCACGTGTGTGCAGGGCCTGTGGGGTTAGGAATGGTTGAGAACCACCATGTCCATGCAGGAACAAGCGCTCTGAACTGCTGAGCCATCTATCTATCCAGCCATTATTTATTTTTATTTTATTTTATATGTATGTTTGGCATGCTCACTCGTGTGTGTGTGTGTGTGTGTGTGTGTGTGTGTGTGTGTGTGTGCATGAATGTATGTATGTGTACTATGTACATGCAGTGTCTTCAGAATGCCAGAAGAGGGTGTTGGATCCCCTGCAACTGGAGTTACTGGTGGGTTTGAACCACCACATGAGTGCTCAGAACTGAACTCAGGTCCTCTGCAAGAGCAGCCAGTGGGTGCTCTTAACCACTAGTGATCTCTAAACCTCAATTGAACTTTTTTTTTTTTAAATTAGACTCATTCCTCATTTTCAGTATTTCTGTTTGGTTCGTGTTCAGAACCGGTTTTCACTGATTTTTCTCCTTCATATTTCACACTGCCTTCTAGTTCCACTCAATGGTTTAATCTGTGTTCTCTTGAACTTCTTTGAGCTTTTCAAAACTATTCTTTTTGCTGTCCTCTCAAAAGCATGTGATCAGTCAAAGTCAGGGACAGCTGCCACTGTGGGTGTGGCTAGGAGCAGGATGTCAAATGCTACCTACCAGTGCATGCCTGGGCACTCAGTTCACTGCTCGCTCTCTCTCCTTCTTTCCTTTTTTATTTATTTTTTCAAACAAGGTCTCAGTCTGTAGCCCCCTCGCTAGACTGATACTCAGTTTAAAACTCAAGCTGGCCTCAAATTTGCAATCCTCCTGCCTCAGCCTTCTAAATGTTGGGATTATAGGTAGGCTTCAACATACTGAACAGTCTCTTCAGTGATTTCAGTTGTAGTGAGCCAATGGGGTGTGGCCAAAGTTCCTTCCCAGGCAGTGAGTGTATGAGGGTCTCTGACGGCGAGGTCCCTGCTGTTGCCCTGACTGCTTAGCCCACTCCTTTGGGCCTTGGGACTACAGACTTCTATCCCTGTCCTTTATGTGGCAGGTTGGTGAAAGGGGGTGCTGGGGGTGCTGACAACTGTGTAGCTAAATGCTTTCAGACCCAACACTGCTGTGAAACCTCCTGAGACCGGCTCCACTGCTGGTCTTGAAGAGGAGATCCTGGATGGCCATTCCTTTGGCTGTCCCCCAACCAATGGCAACAGTAGTCCTGCAGAGAGCAGCTGTTTCCTCTACAATGACATGATGATTGCCATCTTGAAGCAGAGCATCTGTGATCACCAGCAGACTCTAGATTGGACCTACTGACTTTCTATGGGCCAGGGAGAGGTGGGGTGGTGGAGCCTGGGGGCGGCGACTTCTGTTGCCCCGCCTCTCCCAAGATTATCCCAGACAAGAGGAAGTTCCGTGGCGTGGCTGTTCCCCCGTGCTGTGGAGGACTTCCTCGTGATCCAGCTGCCTTTGTCACCCGGTCCTGTAAGTCCCACCAATTAACTCATGGTTCCACAAGCAATAGTTGGATGGGATCCCTTCTTTGGCTTTTCTGTGTCTACTAAAAATAGCCTCCCTAGGAAAAGTCTCACAAGAACCATGCTAGGAGGTTGTGACAGAGTCACTTGGTCACTCCAAGATTGGTTTGTGAGGCACCTACCTGCTGACCCAGTGCAGGGGAATGTCTGGGGGTGGGGGGCGGTTTCAGAGATGGGAATACAAGAGGATTTTTGACCCCCAAAGTAGTCCAAATTTAGACAATACGTACCATCTCAAGATGGCTTCTAGCTACAGCCTTGGGAGGGCTTTTGAACGAAGTCCTTGTCCAGAGTCAGATCACTGAGCTAATTCAGGTCTCTCACTGGTCAACCTGTAAGCCTGTAGAGCCCAGGAGACTCCAAGCTAGAACCATGACTGTTGCTGGTTGAGTCTGCTGTGACTCTCTTCCGTTCTCTCTCTGTGAGGGGATACTCCCACCCCAGCTCTGGAGAGGCAGAGGCCAGGGTATTTTGTTTCTCTATCAGTGGCTCTTACAGAGTCCCCTTTCCTCCTGTTGATTTCCAATAGCCTCCCTGCTACTCATCTCGTGGTGTAGCAGGAACACCTGTGGCTTTGGTGCCGCCTCTGTGGAGCAGCAGGTGAGTGCTGGGGCCTCCATTAGGCTGTCTTGCTCCTTCCTGCGTCTGATCTTGAAGGAGAGGGATAGAAGGTGTTTCAGCTGTGTAAAAGCCCAGAGCAGTGGAAAACAGCACTGAATGTTGGGGAGGAAGGAAAAGTGGTGCCTTATGGAGGGGCAGGGGGAGAAGACCACTGCAGTGGAAAGGGATGTGGAGCAAGGTTCATCTTTAAGATGCTAGAGAGAGTTGGACTTTATTCTCTGGGTTATGGCGAACAACTGTGTGTAACAACTGATTCTTGAGCTGAAATCTACATATCCCAATTCCTTCACTTTAACTGTAACCATTAAGGGACTTTAGTGAATGTATAGGGCTTTGCAACCACCAACACTACCTGGTTTTAGGACAGTTTCATTACCCCGACTGGTTCTTTTTGTGTCCAATAGCGGTCAATACTTTCTATCCTTAGCCCCATGACAACCATGAATTCCATCTTTGCGTATTTGCCCTGCCTGGACATTTCATATAAACGTAATCGTACGGCATGTGATCTTCTGTGTGCACACTCTTAGCTGGGGTTTTTAGACTTTGTCCATGCTGCTATGTTAGTTCATTCCTTTTTGTAGGTGCATAGTAGTTCACTTACAGACACTCAACCTCCGATGACTGTTTAGGGGTGCTTTCCTCTTTGGTGAGATTATGAATGATGTAGTTATGAACATTGAGACATGGTCCTTGTGAAGCCTTTGTGTTTTTGTTTTGCTTGAATAATTGCCTAGGAGTGGAATTGCCTACTAGTATTGAGAAATTATCTAAGTAACTCTCTAAGGATTTGTTAGAGCATTTTCCAAGTTAATTGTTCTATTGTTTTCTCTGGATTTTTACAACAGAGAAAACTTTGGTTTTCTATTTCTGCAAAACTGTGAGACAGACTCCTGAGTTGAGTGAGCCGATTTAACTTTGGAATAATTGTCAAAAGTCTGTGTTTGCTTTGAGTTTGTGCAATGTTTTATTGTCTAGAATTTTGATGGCAGTTGTTACTAGGTATGTATTTCTTCTTGCAGAGCAGATCAAGACAGAAATATCCGAGATCCTTTCCCCTTGACCTCATCAGTTCTCAGGCATTTCCCCAACCATTCAGCTAATGAGCTTCCTTCCTTTGCTGATATGGAGTGAACTTGGCTTTGGGAATTTATAGTTTGATAACCCTTCACTCAGTGAATTACCTCCTGAGTCACTAGTCATCCATAAGGTGCTCTGCATGTGAGAATCCAGAAGTAGCTCTTAAGCTAAGAGTGTGCACACAGAAGATCACATGCCGTACAAATGTGTTTATATGAAATGTCCAGGCAGGGCAAATACGCAAAGATGGAATTCATGGTTGTCATGGGGCTAAGGATAGAAAGTATTGACCGCTACTGGACACAAAAAGAACCAGTCAGGGGAAATGAAACTGGTTTGGTTTAGAAATATGAGGAAAATTTGCTAGTAGCAGTTTGCTTATATCTGGATTTTCAGTAATGGTGGTATTTTAAGTGGGGAGGGAGTCATTATTCACCATGAAACTCAGCACAGTACTATGGCTTAAGATATGCAGCATCAGAAAACAGACCCAAAGCCTGCAGATTTTCCTTTGTAGTGGTTAATGTTTTCTCTAGCATGTTTCACTGTGGTCTATATTAATGGGCCTTGGGCTGAACAAAAGAGACCCCTAAATAACTCCTCATTGGAATGATGACCTTTTCTGGGAATATCTATCTCAAAGAAGTTGATTGCAACAGATAATTTCAAGTAGAGAGTCTTTGTCTTTAGAATTCTGTGTGTATTTTACTAGAGGAATAAGGAGAGCATGATAGATGTTGCAGATATGGGGCTAGTTCACAATCATAATTAATTTGGTGTGAGGCCAGTAGTACAAATAATTTTGTCTTCTAAGTAAAAAACAATTTATGAAGCAACTTCTCCCCAAAGGGAGAGTTATGTTGTGTTAGCAACACATGGTTCCTGAGAAGTGACTTGTGTTTCATTGGAATCAGTTATTTTATCTTCCAAGGAAAGAAAAAGAAAATTCAGAATAAAATTAAATTCAGAGACATGAATTTAACTGTTTCTAACATCAGAAGTGATTGACACCAGAACGAGGGAAAATTCTCAGCCCACAGCTGGTGCAAATCTCTGAGCATGGGGCCTCTGCACTTGGGGGTGAGGGGTGGGAGTGGGCTGGCAGAGGGAGGCTTTGGTGTGATTCTTCAGGGGTTCAGGAGAAATCTCACAACAAAATGCCCTCCTTTTACAGTTGTAGTAGGTACAAAATAAGCGTCCATGTTTATGGACTACAGTGTGACACTTGGATATAAGTGTGTTAGCATCCAGTCAAATCATGAGCGTCTCCATCATTTTCAGATGTGCTCATTTGTATTGGAAATAGTCAAAATCCTCGTTTCTTTCTTGTGAAATGCATAGTGTGTAGTGTTGTTGTCCTACTATGTGCTGCAACATTAACACTTCAGCACTTCAGCTTCTATCTAACTGTATTTTGGGACCCATTACTAATCCTTTTTTTTCTTTTTTTTTTTTTTTTTTTTTTTGGTGTGTTGTGGGGTTCCAAGACAGGGTTTCTCTGTGTAACGGCTCTGGCTGTCCCAGAACTCACTTTGTAAACCAGGCTGGCCTCGAATTCTCAGAGATTTGCCTGCCTCTGCCTCTTGAGCACTAGAATTAAGGGCATGGGCCAATAGGCCCAACTTTCCATTCTACTCTTTCAAGACAGGGTTTCTCTGTGTAGTTTTGGTGCCTGTCCTGGATCTCGCTCTGTAGCCCAGGCTGGCCTCGAACTCACAGAGATCTGCCTGGCTCTGCCTCCCGAGGGCCGGGATTAAAGGCGTGCGCCACCGGCTCCTCTCTACTCCTATTGTTTGTTGTTTTACTGGTGTACTATGAATCTTAACAGCCCTTTTTGGACTGTGGCTTTGACACCAGTCTCCTGCCCCGTGTTCATGAGGAGAAGGTGCCAAAGTGTTAAGATGCACTGACCACAGCAGGGGCTTCCCTGGCACCAGGAACTCAGCCTGACATTTTTACAGGCCTGTTGAGAGAAACTGAGACCTCTGTCCCTGCCCACTTGGTCTGTATGCACATTAGATTTCCACATTGTGAGGCTTCTCAGCTTCATTTTGTCTCAAGAAAAAAGCTTGGTAGTTCCAACCAGAAACTAAAACACTGTTGTGAGCAGGGCTTATGTAACAGCTGGTTGGTGGTGGCTGCTTTTGCTTTCTTTCCTAGAGTCTGTTACTGACCTGACATTTGCTCTCCTTTCTAACTTTCCTATGTGATCCTTATGATGAGAATTCTAAGAAATTCTTTTTATAGTCCCATCTAAGCGCTCTCATGGACACTGAGCAAGCAAGTTCAAGAGGCAGAAGTGACTAGAATTATTGTTTTAAGCAGAAGGAATTGAGGTATGGATTTGGACAAGGCCTAGAGGTGATGTGACAGCTTACAGATTTTGAACTCTTTTCTTCATTATCTCTCAATTTCCTGAGATACCAGAAGTGAGCAATTGTAGCTGTACTGGGTGGGTAGTGTTATATGACAGCGTCATATGCATGACCTTTTCCTCTCCCTTAAGTATTTGGGAATAAAAAGATGGGGAATGATTTACATGAAGTAAACTTTCAGACCAATTCAGATATTTATGGAATATCCCTCGCTTATAAAAGATGCTTAAAGATTGTAAAACATCAGTAGCGAACTTCTGCCCTCCAGGGTTCTCCCATTGTGCTGTAAGCCTATATTTAAGACCTCCTCCCCCCTTCAATAAACGGCATTCGGCATTAAATAAATAAATAAAATAAAAGATGCTTAGGCAGTGCATGCATAGAGCATAACACCAAGACAATTGCTTTTATTCTGACTTCAGAATATTTTAAAATATAGTCAGATGTGGCAGTGCATATGTGTAGCCACAGCTGAAGCAGGAGGATTGCAGTGAGCCCAGAACTAGTCTGGGACATAGAATGTATCAAAAACCAACCAAACAAAAAACCCAAAAAAACAAACAAATGAACAAACTTATAAGGGGGCCTAGGGAGATAGTAAAGCGCTTACTGCTTCAGCATAAGGGCCTGAGTCTGATCGTAATATTAACATAAAATTCCAGATGTGGTGGCACACATTTGTTATTCCATTGCTGGGGAGGCAGGGACAGAGAATCCCTGGGGCTCTCTGGCCAGTCAGCCTAGCCTACTTCATAAGTCTTAGATGCCAACGAGAGATCTTGTTTCAATAAAACTAGATGCACAACTCCTGAGGAACATGTAAATACACTCACACCACACACTTAGGCTCCCTAAAAGTTCTTGGTATGACTTTAAAAATAATTCACAGTAACTTTGCTGCACCATTAAAATGGTGTGATACTCATCACACGTTCGATCCATGGTTCACCCTAAAGTAAGTTATCTACTGAAGGGAAGCCTGGGTAGGGCAGTGACAGTGCAGGTCATCAGGCTTTACATCTTTGGCATCATTTTAGCCATTCCATCTCAATGGCTTCTGAAGCAAAGATGAAAGTATGATGAGCATTCAGGACTGCTTCCCTACACTCAGGGTTGCTATCCTTAGTCAGACCTGGGTACTTCTTCAAAGCAGGAAGCTTCAACCCTTCTTTCTAACAGCTACTACTAATCCCTAAGCCATTGCCTGCAAGTTAATACTTCTTCATTGGCTGTGGGGGTTTGAATGAGAATGGCCCCCATAGGCTCGCATATTTGCATGCTCAGTCCGCAGTTGATGAACTGTTTGGGAAGGATTAGGAGGTGTGGCCTTGTTGGAGTAGATGTGTCCATGTTGGAGGAGGTCTGTTCCCAGGGGTAGGCTTTGGGTTTCAAAAGCCCACAACAGGTCCAGTGTCTCTCTCTGCCTGCTGCCTATGGGTCAGGATGTAAAGCTTTTGGCTGTTGCTCCAGTGCCATGCCTGTATGCATCTTCTCATGATAATAATGAGCTAGCCCTATGAAATGCTTTCTTTTATAAGAGTTGCCTTGGTCCTGGTGCCACTTCACAGTGACTAAGACATGTCCCCTTGTTCCCCTGGCTAAGAGGGTAGCTTGCACTACTGTACTACCTATTTTTCCCCCGTGCAGAAAGGAAGTGAATGCACATCTTCTTTTTATTTTTTATTTTTTTATTTTTTTGAGACAGGGTTTCTCTGTGTAGCTTTGCGCCTTTCCTGGAACTCACTTGGTAGCCCAGGCTGGCCTCGAACTCACAGAGATCCGCTTGCCTCTGCCTCCCAAGTGCTGGGATTAAAGGCGTGCGCCACCAACGCCCTTCTTCTTCTTTTTTTTTTTTTTTAATGACCACATGATCAGTGCTTCTGACATCACCAACCACCTGGAGGTTTTGAAAATGCAGATTCTGATTTACTATGTCTTAGGTCGAGTTTGGGACTTTTTTTTTTTCTTTTTTTTTTTTTTCTTTTTTTATTTTTTTTTTTTTACAATTTATTCTTATTTTATGTGTATGAGTGCATGCTTGAATACATTTGTACCACATACATGTTTGATGTCCATGGAGACCAGAATAGGGATGCTCTGGAACTGGAGTTGTAGACAATTCTAAGCTACCATATGGGTTCTGGGAACTGAATCTAGACCCTCTTCTAGAGCAGCTTGTGCTCTTAGCCATTGAGCCATCTGTAACAGTCCAGGTGGTGCCAGTGTTACTGATCTGTGGGTCTTACTGATTATCAAGGTTCACTAGACCATTCACAAGAAGGGGGGTATAATTAGAAATGTATACAGTGTCACTCAGGAAGGAAGAAATGCAAGACAAATGTTCCATTAGAAGCTGAAGTTTTATTATAGGATAAGAGCACACAAAGCACATCTAAAATTGATGTGTTCAATGCACTTTTAATAAAGGTACTGTAATGTTAAAGGTACAGTTGCTAAGTACAATATAACAACATCCATATTAGAATGAAAATTGGAGTATTTAAAAGACAACATTAAATCTCTCTTTTTTTTACATCTTGTATTTACAAAATGAATCAAAATATTTTTTCTTTAAATTCAGGATTCAATAAAATAAACAGCTGGGAATAAGGAATCTACTACTGTAGAGAGAGGATTGAAAAGAAAACCAATGTCAGTGAAAAGTGGGATGAGCCTCTAGTAAAGATCATTAGCAAAGTTTTAGGTCCATACTATGGTTTTTAAGAATCCCATAAATGGTTTGCATTTCTAGTGTGACAGAAAAAGAAGCTTTACATCCTGTACACAAAAGAGACAGCATCTTATTTATAGGTTCGGCATCGCTGCTTCCAGACTTTCACAACTACTTCCAGCAGGCCAGGCTTGCTACCTGTAGAGTTGTGTGACATTTGTGTGCTTGATCCTGGAGACCCACACACAGTTAGACTCAGCATTTCATGTCCTCCAAAAGGACAGTGTGACTCGTAGACTTGGATATAGAATCGTTAACTGTATGACTTTGCAAGTATCAGTTTTTGCCCAAACACTCAGGGTGGGGAGTGTTTTAATTGTGGGCACACTTGTCATTTTAAACAGTCATCAAATGCTGACATGTGCTGGCCATGTGCAAGTACAAAGAGATAAAATTTCTACCCTAGGGAAGCTTGGGATACTAAACTGTGCAAAAGTCAATCAATCAATCATCCAATCAAACAAACAAACAAACAAAAAATGTTTCAATTTCTCTTCAAGCTAGACAGTTAAGGAATGGCATGATTGCATTAAAAGAGATTTCTCCCTAAATTGTATCAAATTCACTTTAAAAGGTCAATTATTAGCATTAGCTTTCATTAACCACCTGATTACATTTATAATCAAGGGAACAGCAATAAAAATGGGAAATGTCCAGAATGGTGGCTAAGTATGTATTATGATGCGTGGGATCCACTAATTGTGACTTGAGAAGTTATCACCTTCAGTTACAAAAAGTGCAGTAAACAGAAACATTTGCTCTATATTTATAAATTGCTCAAAAATCTTTGCTAAAGATCTTACAAATTCAGTAATATTACAGAACAATTCTAATCAATATTTAAGAAGGCTAATTACATCCTTAGTTAGATATTTGCTGTACAACTCTAACAATGCCAATTAGTCTTGGGAAAGAGGTCAAAGAGTTAACAAAGGTCCTCCACTCAGTTCACAGAACTGGTTGCGGTCATAATAAAACATTATCCCTTGCTGAATTTGGAGTGTAGCCCAATGCATATGTCCATACATCTCATGACTGAGACGAGGGGAGTGGCCTAGGGTCTATCAGTCCTCTATAAATATTCTACATATTTTCTATACTAGGAATTAATGTAGATTTCAGTCAGGTGCCAATTATAGAGTTCCTCAGTAAGGCAAGAAAGGATTTCTCCACTAAATGAGATTGTTGCTTTGGGGTCAAGGCCTGTCAAATTATTTTTCAGCTCAGGAGATGGGATGTAAAGCTGAGCAACACACTTAAATAAATGTTAACAGTTTTTCATGTCCATATTTATGAACAAACTCACCCAGTATATGTCAAATATCCATACTAAGGATGTAATTTTATCCTAATTAAATACACTCTAGAATAATTTATATAATGATATTATGTATTTAAAGAGAAAAGCATGTCCCAAATCTAGCACTCTGATACAGTTGCCAGTTGGGTACAGGTAAATATATATATATATATATATGTATATGTATATATATACAAATATATAGTTATACTCAGTGAAATTAACAAGACCCAAAGGTGGTTTTGTCTAGGAATAAAAGGGATAATTTTTTTTTTGTTCACAAAAGTAACTTATCTAGCACCACACATCAGAAAAACACAAAAATAGCACACTCTAGTTCTAAACAGCTATGTCTAAAATAGATTATATCGTAAAACCAGTATTACACAGCATATTGTGGATTTGAGAAACAGATAAATATTTGCACTGAGTAGGCTGTTTATAATATAACATCTTCTTATCTATACAGAACGAAAGCCAGAAAGTTAACTGTATAGAGGTGTGCAGAACAACATTAAATATTAGGACTCAAAAGCAGGGTGAAGGTATATTTGAAAGAAGAGTAGGAGAGAATGTGTACAGGCCATTACAAGTTCTTAAGTTAATAGTAAATAAGGAATCTGTTGCTCGAGTTGAAGAAAGCAGTAAACAAGAGATTGCATTTACATGCAGATGTCTACAATTTGTAGTTTTTAAAGTCTATGCACAAAAGTCATTTGTTTTATTGCTTGACATTCAGTTATGGCTAGATTATTTAACCTATTTTTTTTTTTTTTGTACTTTGGAAACAAGTGTATTGTTAAAGGTGCCATAAAAATGGACAACATTGAAAACGGTTTGTAAATAAACCACCCAACACTGCAGTTCTTTACAGATTAAAAGCCTTGTCTGGGGTTTGTCGTAAGTTCAATATATTTAAACTGGGAAAATAGGTTGTAGCTTGAAGCCTCCCATTGGCCCAAACATCCAATACAAAAACACATCTCCACAAAAGGAGCAGGCAGACAGTACAGGTACATTTAAAGAAGCAGCCAGCTAATGTCCTACTGTTTAAAATGGTTGCCACTGTTGTAGATGAGATTTCAAACCACTGTGGAGAAGCAGAGAATTGAGGATTCGGGGAGATGTGTACAGTACATACGGATTGTGTGTGTGTGTGTGTGTGTGTGTGTGTGTGTGTGTGTGTGTGTGT
>CABHPP010134746.1:26653-97653 GCA_902168425.1 Peromyscus attwateri
GGATAGATTTGTGGATGGCAGTGTTTACAAAGACTGGAGTCAAGAAGAGCAGCCCTATTCTCTGAAATCCTTTGTCTTGTGGAGTACTTCTTAAAATTGTTATCTACATATCATGAGGTCTGTCTGTGTGTGTGTGTGTGTGTGTGTGTCCCCGTCCCCAAGTGTGTTTGAGAGAGGAATGCATGTGTACACACGTTTGTAGAGGCAGAGGAGGACATTCGGTGTCTTATTCTACCACTCTCCACTACATTCATTTGGGACAGGGTTTCTCACTGCACTTGGAGCTAGTCTGGCAGCTAGCAAATGCTGTCATTCTTCCAGTCACCTTCCTAGTGCTGAGGTCACTCTTACTCGTGTGTGACTGTGCCCAACCATTTTTTATTTTTTAATGTGGGTGCTGAGATCCCCATGTTTGTGTAGCAAGTGCTCTGACCCCCCTGAGCCATCTTCCCAGTCCCATAGGTCTTTAGAAAAGAGCTGTATGTGTTTGCGTAGAGGGGGTATTCTCTGAGAAACTTTAAACTGAGTAAGGGTGGCAGCTGCTCTGGAAAGCCCCTCAAATACTGGATAAGATGAAGAAGTCCTGTGCCTTGTGAAAACATTCTTTACCTAGACACGTCAGAGACTGTTGTATTTCTGTTCGATTTTCTTACCTGCCGACATCAGTACAAACGCAGAAAATAATGCGATTTCATCTTCGGTCAGGTGCATAGAACACAAACTCTTCCCAAATTCAAACACAAAGCTAATGAAGTCTTCACAACCTATGATTAAAATAAAGCAAGTTTAGGATGTCGGTGGTTACCCTAGGAGAACAATACAGAACGAGGTGAAGAGAGATGTGGAAGTTGAGATGAGATGGGATAGTAAGAGTGTTTTTTAGTTGAGTAGTTTGAAGTACTAAAAAAGAAATTGGCTCAGCCAACATCCCCATCACTATTAACATCTCCTGGTACCACCTTTATCATTGCCACCATCATCACAAAGCATTATCACCATCATCATCCTCAGGTGTCCTAGCCACCACCATCAGCTTCATATCAGTACCCCCCCCACACACACACACCCGCCACCATCATCATCACCTACAGTAATGGGAGAGAACATTTGTCCTGTGATTCCTAGTCAGATAACTACTTGAACAACATTCTTAGCGTTTCCTCGGGTTTCCAAACAGCCCTGTGAGGGGCATGTTATTGTTAGCATTCCCATTTTAGGACTGAGGAAATGGAAACTTAACAGAGATAAGCAATATACCCGTGGTCGCAATCTGACATTCAACTCCAGGTTGTCTGACTTCAGAACCCTCATTTTGAATGAACAGGATCTAATGCCCTATTGGCTGTGATACTCAGATCCATAGTGGTGGTGTAATTGTTGTAACTATTCATCAAATTGAAAACAATGTGAAAGTCCCCTAAAATAATAATTTAACTCACCTAAGACGAGTTGAGTTTTGTTTCTGTTATTCAGGTTTGCCCATTGGTCACTATTTGTAAGTGGCAGCAGGCTGTGCTGCACTTAGATAAACCTCCGGCCACTCAGGGTTAAAATAAGCCATTCAACATATCTTGGGTTCCCTTTGTTTCTCCTCAATGGCAACATTCTGATCATTTATATTACAGAAACTCAAAAGGACTTTTTTTTATGATGCATATGCCATAATTTTCTTTAGTTCTGTTGGACTTTTTCGATGTTTACATTTCCTTTTCGTAAATGGTTACAGTATGAGAGGAAGATGGACTTTTCCATTTTTGCTTCGTTTTCCATATGAGTCATATTCTCTCCATTATTTGAACACTTTATTCATTGAAAATCTCATTTATTTGAACCTGGAAGGGGAACTGAAAGATCATGTACTAACTCACTCAGTGACCAACCTACAAAGAGTTTACATGTGATGTAGACAATAACTCACTCAATGACTAACCTACAAATGAACTTGAGTTTGCATATGATGTAGACAAAGGTACTTGCTGCGTGCAGACTGTTTTTATAGCAGATAGCTACATAGAGTAAGATAGGTGTATCACCCTTTAATTTGGGTTCCAAATAACCAGTTTCATTTTGTGCAACAAGCGCTTCCATCCAGACGCATCCTTGAACATGACCCCCATTTACAGAGACAGCAGCGTGAGATTTCCTTACCTAAGGATTTGAAGACATCAGGGCCAGCATACTTCCCGTCAAAGTACACGGTGTTGTTCTGAGAGTCAAAGGCACGACACATCCTGATAAACACCACCTCTAGAGAGCCTGCATAGGGAAGACTTGCTTAGCATCAGTCCACTGATCTTAGTTCCTTCCTGAGCTGCTAACACAGAAGCCTTCCTGAGATGGCACAGTGGCAGAGTGCAGGGCAGCCATGTGTTATCAGTCACACCAGCCCTCTGGCCAAGGGGCAGAAGAAATGAGGACCGACTCACATTGTAGCGCAGAGTTTTAAAGTCGCTTGGGAAACATTTATGCATATTTATTTAAACAGTCCAGCCTAGGAATGACTCTTTGAGCTCATAAACATCTTCCCAACAACTCGGCATTAGGGCCTGAAGGGTGATGGTAAGATCTGGGGTGCAAATATTCCCCAGGATAACCTTCTTCCCCGGGGAGTAGGAAAATGGAATGCTTCTTGAACATCTTTTTAATAATACATGTGCACACACACCACATACACGAATAACTTGCTATATGTGAGTGCTTTGCCTGCATGTATATGTGTGCACCATGTACACGCCTGGTGTCTGGAGGTCAGGAGACATTGGGTCCCCTAGAACTGTAGTTATGGATGGTGGTGAGCCTCCATGTGGGTGCTGGGAATTGAACCTGGGTCCTCTGCAAAAGCAGTCAGTGCTTTTAAACACTGAGCCATCTCTCCAGCCCTGCTGAATGCATCTTTAAAATGTTTTTTATAAAAAGGGTTCAGTTTCTGCTAAGGAAACCCTGAGCTATTATCACTGGGAAAACAACTCTGACACCTTCCTTAGCAAGCATTTCTTTAACAAGCAGGTGAAAACAGGCTGGAAGCGACATCAGGATTCACTTGCAGAGCACATACCTGCTTTTAGAAGCACAATTTGATCATTTTGACACAGCTCCATAAACCCGTCAATGCGTTTGGCAAACTCCACCACATACTGGATAGCTTCTGTAATCTTGATGGCACACAGCTGCCACATCACCTCTCTCTGCTGTGAAAGAGGGGAACACATTAACATACGACGAGCTGGGACCCCTAGTGCAGCTAGCTTCCCGCTCCCTAGTTTGTAAAAAGCTTTCTTTGGAAATGGGTTAAAAAAAGATTATAGGATTAAAAATCTGGTCTCTGTTATGTAGGTTCTAAAAGCCTGCTTCCACACACATCCTTTCTGCCTCCTGAGGTGCCTAGCTTACCGTCTGAAGGCAACTGAATGGGGGTGGCCAAGTGGGGGAGCAGAAAGTCAGGGGTATTCCGAACATAGGAGAGCAGCAGCTAGACACAAGTCAGGAGAGTAATATACATGACCGCTGTAACTGTGGGCTCCATGGTAAGTGGAGGGTTTTTTTGTTTTTTTTATCAGTTCATTTATTTTAGGGAGTTTACCCATACTTTACAGGGGCTGGAGAGAAGGAAAGGAATGTCAAGTACTTTTTTTTTTTGTCTGTACCTGCTGAGCTAGATGCTTGATGATACCCTTGTTTCATATGTTTGTACAAATTGTCTACTATTCAGAAATGACACCAAAACTCTTGAGGCTTCCCAGCACAGTAGGTATAAGCGGAGCTGAGGTCAAAGCCTCACTTCACAAGGCTTGCTGGCTCTCCTGTGTGGCTTGGGTGATGGGGTGACTTCGTACTCGGAGGCAGCCTGGGTGAGCTGCTCCTCTTCCCACCCTCCCACTCATCACAGTGTCCTGGAGCTCTTGTTTTGCTCATCCGCTTTCCCACTACACCCTGCGGTTTAAGGTTATTTCCAACAGGATGATGGGGACCAAACCCTGGAGCTGAGTCGCCTGAGGACATGGTCCTGATGCTCTCACTGTGCAGCCATAGCCACGGGATGATGGTTTTCTCCCCAGGAAGGGTGACGGGGAAGATATACCTCCATCATCTCCATGGTCCTTTCCCAGCCTGACTTTCTACCACCCCTGGCAAAGGCCACCACAATTCTTCCCAAAGGCAAATGGCTAATCACCATTACCTTACCTTTGGCTCACCCTCCCACTTTAGCGGCCCATTGGTCAGTGTCATAGAGATAAAAGCAAGTAGGGTCACCACCTGCCAAGCTCATTTTCGGTCCTGAACAGCTACAGCCAGACCTTCCAAAATCTCATTCTTCTCCTTATTTCATTTTTATTTTTAAAGATTTTTAAGTGTCTGTCCATCGACTGTCCTGGTGCCCTCACCTCCCCCGCAGGCGAGCTACCTGTTACAGGTCTTGGGAATCAAACTCTTAACCACTGAACCATCTCTCCAGTGTTCCAAGCCCCGTTTTTGTCCACAATCTCTAACCAACTCCTTGTTAACCTAGAAGCATGCAGCATGGGGCTGATTATTTTTCCAATTCTTAGCTCTCAAAATCTTCTACCGTGGCATCAGGACAAGTCCTAGCTCATGGAGACTTCTGGAAGCTGCCTGATCTAGTCTCCCACTGGCATGCAGAGGGACTTATAAAACACAATGAAATTTGTTCCAGCTGAACTTTCACCCACTAGCATCTGAGGAAGACAACAAAGCTTTGAGCCTGTGACCAGCTCTGGAAGTCAGGTCCTTAAGCAGAGATTAGAGATCTGATGCAAGACAGTCTTGTCTGCCTTCGGTCTGTTTGCACTCTTGAATGAATGCCTTCCTCCAACCCCCTTCTCAATGTTGCCTCAGTGGGAAGAGAAACTCCTCTGGTCCTACCTTGTTCTGATAGTTCTCGATCTCCTCCTGCAGGAAGGTCTGCCATGTTATCTGCTGGAGTTCTTCCCGTAAGTACTGGCAGGTTTCCAGGTGGGATTTGGATATGTTCTGCGCAAGGTGTTCTGGGGAGAAAACGGGAGGTCACAACCATGAACAGGCACCAGTAACTCTCCTGCTTGTGTCATTTGCCCTCAAAAGCTACTCCTGAAAAGCAGTGTGCTGACAAGGTTTGGTTTCCTGTGTGGAGCTAAGCAAGCTAGCCGGAACTCTTCTGTATACGGACAGGGGCATGGAGAAGAGAGGCTTTGCAAAGCCAACACTGACTGCATGGAGTGCATTAGATTCAGAGACCTTGATGACCTTGACCTTGTCATAGGCTTTCCGCCAGTGTCTGGAGATGAACATAGATTGATGGCCTTAGGGAAATGATTGGCAGCCTCTTCCCGACTTTTTATGATATCCTGACAAAAGTGGCTCTTGAAAAGCCAGGAAATTATGTGCGTGTGTGTGTGTGTGTATGTATATAAACTTTTTTTATTTTTGCATGTGTACATGTATCGAGAGTCTGCCTTCATTACTCTCCTCCTCCACAGTGCTGTGCTTACACCATATCCAGCTTTTTCTTTTTTTAAACATAGGTTCTTAGGGATTGAACTCAGGTCTTCATGCTGTAATGGCAATCACTTTATTGACTGAAACATCTCCTCAGCTTTCTCATGACAGCTGGCCATTACCTTTGGTTTTCTAGCAGACATCGGGACAAGCATTGCTGAGGCATGAACAGACTATGTATTAGTTTGGTGAAGAGAGTGACCCTCCCTGGACGGAGACGGTCTGGGTCCATGTATTTGCTTGTTACCTCTGAGCCACATGGCCTTGGCAAGTTCTTTAACCTCCCTGTACTTTGCTTTCCTTACAACACTTGTTCATAGGGCTACTATGAGAATGGAATGAATCACAATTAGAACAGGGGAGCATCACATATGATGCTGTATAGTTGTTAGACTATGTATGATGGCTTTGGTGATATTAAATATATGCCAAAGATATCCCCAGAATTGATCATCTGTGGACATGTGTTGACACACAGAAAAGATAATTCAGGACATCAGACAATAAAGCGTGAGGTGAATCACACCACAAGATAAAAGGTAGTCACTATCCGGGTAGGGAGAGTTCAGGGTTGGTTGACTAGAATTGCAGAATGCTTCTTAGGAAAGGAGGGATACCATGTTGGACCCAAAAAGATGGGTAGGGTTGGCAGGAGTGGTCAGTTGTGTTGGGAAGGAGATCAGTTCTGTAGAGAAGGGTCAGTGGATGAAAGAACACAATGGCATTTGTCAGGGACAAATTTGGATGGCGTGACAGGGTTAAAGCAGACTTGGGTAGCTGGGAGCCCGTCTTGTGAAGGATCTTGGATGTTTAGGATTGAATTGGGAAATGATATAACAATAGGATCAAGCCAAACTCTGCCAGGAAAACTGAGGTACTGAAGATTGCATCTGGGGATAGAGGACAGGCAATTTTGTGCTTGGTATCTTGGGACCTAGAAAGGCTGGAGCAGAAGGATCAGGGTGGCAGCTGCTAAAATCGAGATGGAGAGAGTGTGCGGGAAGCAGGACGGTAGTCAGTGTTAGGGAATGGAAGGAAGACTCAAACGTTTAAAAAGCTGGACATGACAGTACGTGTTTGCAACTTGAATTCTTGGGGTGGAGGCAGGAGTATGGCCATGCATTTGAGGCTAGCCTGTTCTGCATAGAAGGTTCTAGGCTAGCATGTCTACATAGTAAGACCCTGTCTAAAAAAATGTATTGGAAAGAATTGACAGGAGTTTATGAACATCAAATCATACTGAAAAATAACCACTTTCCCAGGATCTGGAGTCCATGGCAGGCAAGCCACTTAGGGTGACAAAGAACTCAAGGCCGGGGACAACAGCGGCAGAACTTGCTTGCTTATAAACATGCTGCAGCTTCCTTCAGACAGCAGGAGACATGCTTGTGTGAGAACGGCAAGTTCACCTAAATGCAATCCAAAACCAGAGTCTCCTTGGAGATGCAGAAACATAACAAACCCTAACAGCCCTGTCTGGCAACACACAGGTACCAGAGCAGCCTGGATAAACAGTATTTTTTAAAAATGGAATGTAGAGCCGGGCGGTGGTGGTGCACGCCTTTAATCCCAGCACTCAGGAGGCAGAGGCAGATGGATCGAGGCCAGCCTGGGCTACAGAGTGAGTTTCAGGAAAGGTGCAAAGCTACACAGAGAAACCCTGTCTCAAAAAACAAACAAACAAAAAGGATTGTAAATAAAAGAAAGCGCTTCAAGCGGACAGACCTGGGAAGCGGAGAAGCCAGCTCGTAAGATAAAAAGAATGGGTGTTGGGAAGCAGAAAACTAATGCTCAGATAAAGAGCTCTCGCTTTGGAGAACAGTGTCTAGACTATAAACCAAGGTTAGCATATTTTTTAAACAAGGAGGCTCAGGAGGTCCTACAGGGCTCACACTCTGCTCTTCCTTATGTCTTTTCCTGTTAGTAAGTATGGGCAACATCTAGTTTCAGTTGATCCTAACAAATGTTACTGGGAACGAGGTATGGTGTCCTATGCCTGTAATCCCAGCACTTGGGAGGCTGAGACAGGAAGATTGCCATGAGTTCCAGGTCATGAGTGATGTAGTGAGTTCCAGGGGTACGGAGAGAAGCCCTGTCTCAAATTTTATCTAGGGCTGAGGACGTAGCTCAGAGGCAGAGTGCTTGTTTGTCATGCTCACAACCCTAGGTTTGATCCCCAGCATTTGCAAAATGGTTCATGGACACCTGGACCTAGGTGGGACTTTCACAACAGCCAATAGGAAGAGACAACGACAAACGCAGTGCACACAGTGGGCCAGCAGGGGGCAGCAGCTACATTCTGACCAACTGTTCTGGCAGTGTTTCTGATTCCAGTTCATAATGGATCTGACAAGGCTAATGTTTTTAAGACACCTCACTATTTCTAAATGTCTCTTTCAGCAAATGAGAGTCTAACCAGATCACATAAAAATCTAAGAAGTCAGTGTGCCTCTCAGACCAGGTAGGGGACAGTGAGGTCTGTTAGGAGTTAGGAGAAAAGCTTTCTGGGCAAAGCTCTGCAGGTGAGTGACTTTTCTTGCTTTGTGACACAGGTGAGTCCGTTTCCCTCCTCAACCCTGACCATGGTAGCATTGTCAGGGCTCCCAGTGTGTTCCAGCCGCTGCCCCTGGGCAGCATGTGGCTGTGGAGAGCTGTGGATGCAGCCCAGTGCAAAGTTGTGAGCTTACTTCAAAACAAAACACGAAGGCAAGAAAATCTCCGTTTTAACTTGAATTGTGCTGTGTGTGTTATAATGGTTAAACCCCTCACATGGGGAGTCCTGACTTGTAAGATTTTCTCTCAGACTCTTTGGGTCGGCTAGAACTTTAGGTACCATCTAGGCTGAATGCACCTCATTTTTACAGATAACATTAATAATTAAAATTTACACAGCACTTTCTGTGTGCAGACCCATAGGATTTACATCTTTTCTGAATATATATTTCTGAATATATATATACACATATATATTATATATATTCAGAAGATGAAGGAAGGTGACAGTACTGTCCCCATTTCTTTGGCTAGGCACCTGAGCCAATGTGGTTAAGTAACTTTTCCAAGTGTTACAGCTGTTCAGGGGCAGAGCTCTGATGCAGATATCATCTGGCTTCAGAGTGTGTGCTAACCTTTATACATACGGGAATGCACAAGAAGGACAGTTGCTGCTTGTGGGCTACGTGGCTCAGAGTGGCTTGTGCAACCAACAGCCAAGCTGGACTCACAACCCACAGCAGCTGACTTCTTGTCTCTCTGTACCTGCTTAGGCAGCTCTTGCAACAAGTGCTATCAGTTACTGTAACAAACCCTGTGAGCACTTTTATAAAACAAACCTTGGCTGGTTATCTGGAATGTGTGATTCAGGCACTAACTGAATGCCACGGGCAGGATTTCCTAGCCAAGGATAAAGACCTGTTCTGCTCAAAATACCGTGGGTATAATTCTTGAAAGATGGGATTGGACTTAGGATATGTTTGTGTAGAACTTACTTTCCTATTGTGTGATTGGCTTAAATTCTGATGACAAAGTCTAGCCTACCAGGAGGTCAAGAGGTTTTGTTAGAAAGGACCACAGGCCGTAAGGCTGTGAAGGAAATCTCACAGCAGATGAGGTAGCTCGGAAGAGGGTTCAGCCAGTCTTCGGCCACTTACATGCCACGTTCAGCTACCTTGAACTACCCTGAGATACAAGTGGGATAGAAAATATCCTCTCTCAGAAGAATTCTAATTTGGTTTTGAGTTTGGTTCTATTAGTCTATTCATCCTGGAAAATGCTATAACCACGACTCCCACATTCACTGCGAGGTGACCAGTATAGGTCTGTCCAGAGACTTAAGGGCACCAGCTCAGCCATTTTTAGCCCCATTCAAGTATTTCTGCTCTTTTAGTCAAAATATCATGTGCACAGGGGAGAGGGGGTGTGAGGAGAGGGGTGTAATGCTTTGACTCAGTTCTTTGGCTCTGTTTCAACACTGACTATCTGGCAGGCGAACAGGCAGGTTCACTGTCCCTCCGGTGGAGCAGCAGCAGGCCTGGGGTGAGTCAGGTCGCTTTGCGTGGGAACTTTGTCGGCTTTCAATCAAATCCTTATTCATTTTTGAAAATTTAATTTTCATTACAGTTTTGCTTCAGGCTCAGCCAACCAAGATTCTATGACCAAAAAAAAAAAAAAAAAAAAAAGGAAAAGAAAAAGTTTTTTTGTTCTAGTTTGGGGAAAAAAATTAAAAAAAAAAATCAAACCTACCTCTGCTCAGCATGACTTTTACTTCAGAGGTTTCTCTGCTAATCAAAAGAGCGGTGGTGCACCTTCAGTACTGTGCAGTGGTTAAAGAGCAGGCTTAAATGCCCCAGCTCCCAAGGATTTAAATTTAGATCCAGAAAGAGATGCTTGTGTAAAAACTGTAAAGAACATTCAAGTTGTTCTATTTGGGGATTTTTGACTGGAAATATCAATTTTCACTTAAAAGGGATGTTTTATGGGGTACAGAGGTGGAGGCACCATCTAAAGAACACGGCCTGTATGGCTGTGCACCGAGGATGTCTGTGCTCAAGTCAGACCGGCTGGTTCTTTGCCACCCCGGGTCTCCCTCGGAGCTCACTGGTCTCCGAAGCAGCTAATTGAAATACCCCAAAGGACCGTAATGACCCCGTGTGGAAACGCTGGCAACGGCAGATCACTCAACCACTGCGAAGGCTCTTATCAAAGCTCTTCTAATAATAGCACCGTATTTAAAAAATCGATTAGATAGAGCAGAGGTGTTAGCATAACGCCCAGAAGGGAGAGTTTCCACTGTCTGGCCATCAGTGTTGCCAGGTCATCACCCCCAAGAGGAAAACAATAAGGAGGTGAGTGTTTGGTTGTCATTTTGGCCAAGTGAGCCCTATACAAAACCTTACCAGTTTGGTCACCAAAAAACTGATTGGTCCTCTTCAACACATTTCGGCAAGTTCAGAGCTATATCACCTCAGGCACTTACAATTCACACCAGTGCAGCAAAGCTTGGCTACCTGAGGGGCCCACCAGATGGGTCATTCCTCAACCGGTACCGGTTGGTTACTGGGGTTCACAAATATTGGTCCAGTGTAATTAAAAAAAAATTAAATCTCCAAAAAAGAGCTGACAAACTGATTTTTATTATATGTGTTCAAGTTGAGCGGGGAGGCTGTGTTAGAGAGAATGGCTAACAGACACACGGTACAGTTGGGGTCATGAGAGGCGCGAACTGTGGTGTGCTGCCCCACAGGAGGGTGGCTCCAAGAATGGTAATGTGGACTTCCCTTTGATAAAGCTGGAAAGGAGGGTTCTGAATGCTCACTATAAATCAATGCTAAGTGTCCAAAGTCACAGAATTGCTAAATGCCCTTAGTCAATGATTACTCCATGTGAACATGTATTGAAATGTCACACTGTCCTTCATGGTTATACATAGTTGTTATGTGTCAATTAAAAATGTAAAAATTTTAGCAACCAATTAAAAACTTTGAAATTACAAAAATATACCTATGGCTCAGATTAGGTTAGTGGACTTTGTGTATGTGTGTGACCTTAGGCATAAAGGAATACCTGGAGTCTAAGTGAATAACTCCTCTGAGTGGCCTTCCCCTGTGTGCTGTGGGACACAGGCTGCTTACATACACCCTGTCTAGTTCCTGAGCCACACATTTACTGCAAACACCATAGGAACAACCCAACAGCAAGGCTGGCCTCTGAATCGGCAGCAAAGGTGGAGGGGAAATCCCACCCTTCAGAGGACAGTCCCTTGTACCCCTTTTACTTCACAGGGCATGCCCAGAGCAAGCCAGAGGCAGCATGCACACTCGCCATTACCTAGTTCCGCCATGGATACAGTTGGGGAAGTCTCTCCGTTGGTAAAGGAGCAGTAGGGGAAGAAGCCAGATGCTGGTGTGTAGTCACATATGGGTTCGGGTTTGATCCCATTGATGTCCAGTCCCGACTGGTCAGGGGAGGGCTGGATGTCCAGGTAGAAGCTGCTGACGGCAGAGTCGGCCTTGCTGCCCTCGGGGGTGTGCCCGTCCATGTAGGTGCTGAGGTCGTCATGCAGTTCCGTCAGCCCATTGGCTGAGATGTTGTAGGTGGGCGTCAGCGGCTCAGCCTCCCCAGGCTGCTGCTGGTGGTCTCGCTGTTGCTGCTGCATCCGGTGCTTCTGCACCTCAGCATATAAGCTGTCTCTCTGCTTCTTGGACATCCGGCCAAACTTGACAGCTGGAAGAGAGAAAGCAAAGTGTACCTTGAACCGGGCAGCCTTATTCTTTCCCAAGCTTTCGGGTTTCCAGAAAATCTCAGAGCAGGTCAGCACAAAAGCAGGTCACCCACAAGCAAGAACAGGCTTCCTCACATGCCTCCAACATACATCCCAGGCAACCTTCTCTTTGTTTTCCTGCAGTCTTATACCCTTAGACTCACTGAGGATATAATGTTTTGCCCCCCCCCCCCTTTTGAGACAGGGTCTCACTAAGTAGCCCAGACTGTCCTTGAACTGCTGAACATCCCGCTTCAGCCTCCTGAGTGTTGGGATTACAAGCATACTCCACCAAACCTGGCTCTGAAGTATAGTTTAATGGGTTTGTTCATTCTCTACCACGTGGCCTGGCCTGGACCTGCCCCTTCCTTTGCAGTGTTTGGACAGAGAGGCAGAGATGTAAAGGCTTCTGGGGTATGCTGAGGCAGAAGCCTCATCCTTTACTAAGTCTTCTAGTCTGTACACAAGAATGAAGTTCTTGCCGGGCGGTGGTGGCGCACGCCTTTAATCCCAGCACTCGGGAGGCAGAGGCAGGCGGATCTCTGTGAGTTCAAGGCCAGCCTGGGCTACCAAGTGAGTTCCAGGAAAGGCGCAAAGCTACACAGAGAAACCCTGTCTCGAAAAACCAAAAAAAAAAAAAAAAAAAAAAAAAAGAATGAAGTTCTTCCTGCTCGAGCAGCTAGATCTGGGGCTTTATGGGGAGGCTGTCTAGAGTTTGCAGACTTGTATGTCTGAATCTGCCTGACTTAGGAGGTCTCCTGGCCGTCATGGGCCTGTCTTTATTTTCTTGTTGGGAGTCGGGATCATCTATCTCACTGTGTTGCCCAGGCTGGCCCTGAACTCCCAGGTGCAAGGGGGTCCCAAGTAGCTAAGGCACACAGCCCTGGGTCTGAACTGGGTCCACCATGAAGTGATCCTTGGCAATCATTTAGCCTCAGGTAAAAAAGGACAGCAGAGGGCAGGCCTTGTAAGATCCCCGGGGATGGTCTCTGCAGCACTGTTGCTCAGGAACTGCCCTCCAGGTGAAAGGCAGCAGGGCTGTAGCGGCTCCCAGTTCACTACCTCGGGTGTTGGTTCCCGAAACACTCATCTAGGCAACAGGAAACCGTTTTCCTGGGTTGAATTTTCCCATGGAGGTTCTTTTTTTTTTTTTTTTTTTTTTTTTGCCTCCTCCCTGCCTAGGCACTCTGCAGATGTAGCCTCTGCTAGAGGGACTTCACTCTCCTAATTGATTGTAGTTTAACTGATTCCTGATTGGGGGGATGAACTCATTTATCCCACCCCTGCCAGTGACATGAGGGGCAGAAGGCAGGGGAGATGAAAATGAAATCAGGAGCCGAGAGCCCACTCCACTGACCAGCTGGTGGACTCTTCTCGCCAGGGGAGGATGTCCTGTCCTTCACACAGAGGAACAGACGAGAAGACCAGCAACCTCGGAGCTTCCGCAGCTCAGGTGGAGCTGGACACCAAACAGGCATATAATTTTATAAACCTCTGAATACATTTTCTTCCTCACAACAACCTATAAGTCAGAAGCCATTCTGAAGGCTTTTAATTTGGGGAGGGGCAAAGAATATTTTTAGAACACCCCCACGGGTAAGACGTCTCTGACTCTGTAATTATGCTTTAGCTTTCGTCTTAATAAAATGACAGTTGTATCTAGTGAGGGGGGAAAATGACCAGCACCCAAAGAAATGCATGTATAACTTTCAGTTTTAACTGACAAGCTGATAAGAGCCATACCTAACTGTCAGTTTAATGCTGTAGGAAGACGGACTTAGTGTGGGTCCTGAGATGATGCCTGTCCCCAGTGGCATAGAGTTTGACCTCTCTAGTAGTGGGTAGACTTGCAGAATATGGAGTGAAAATGAACTTGAGCCTGGGTGGCTCCACCGGGTCCTAAGAACATCTGATGGTGGGAAGGGCAGGCTGACACTCCATCCAAGGAGATCTCTGGGGACAGTCAGCTAGTGTACTCGGAGAAGCCCTTAAAACGGACCTGCTGCATTTCCTGCCCAGTTCCATGCGTAACTGTCTTGAGTCCTGCTGTTGGTTATTTGGTGCGCTTAAGATCAGTTTCAGGGAGGATGCTGAGGTGCTCTGTAACTGGACACTGGCCCATTTCTAGTCCTTATGCCTTCTCTTAATGAAAAAGGACATCTGTCACCGAGCCTCCTTTGCACTCTTTTCACATGTTCCAAAGGTGCAAATGTTTGACTTTGACCCAGTTACCAGAAGAACTATTTCCTGCCAAATGCCCGTAGACTTACCAGCGTTAAGTCTACTTCATTTGTCCTGGTTTGGGTTTCCTGCAGGAGGCGTGTTTCTGAAAGCCCTCAGATGACACATACCTGTCGTTTCTGAAATGTTGGCAACCTGAAGGTTTTCTCACTACAAAGACACTCCTCTGTCTGCCCCCATCAGCTAGTCAGCTGACTCCAGGAAGTGCTGTGGATTGCAGAAAGCTGCCAGAGGGACCCAGGAAGACCGGGAGGGCTTCCCCTGATGGAGCAGTGCCCATGTTTCAGGAGTGCTTGCCCAGCCCCATGCATTTGCCCCACGCCGGCTCTGAGAGGCTCACCGTCTCGAGACATCCCCACGGCAAGGCATTTCTGCAGCCGACAGTGCTGGCAGCGGTTCCTGCTGGTTCGATCGATCAAACAGTTCTTCTGACGAGGACAGGAGTAGGTGGCATTGCTCTGCTGACTTCTCCTGAAAAAGCCCTGTGATTCAGTTATAAATACGGAACAGGTTAGTGTCCGTTCCAGCGGTGATGCCAAAGGCCGTGGGCTAAGCACTGGGCACCATTATATTAATATTTAATGGAGGGATAAGCTTGGAGCAGAATCGTCCAGGAGACCATTAATGAAATTAAAGTCGCTTCTTTTTCCTTGAGTAAAATTAACCCCCAGAGCCTCTTCCTCTATCCCTTACACATGCAAAACTTCCTTAACTTCCACCCAGTTGACTGTGTAAAAGACACATAATCCAGCTGATCAAAAACAAACAAACAAACAAACAAACAAAAACAAAAAAAAAAAAACCCCAAAAACCAAAAAAAAACTGTGTGCTTGCTGGATTGACACCAAAGGATTTGCCTTTAACCTGTATCTCTAAAATACCTTTTTTGGGGGTACATGTATGGAGGTGTACACACAAGTGTGTGTGTGTGTGTGTGTGTGTGTGTGTGTGTGTGTGTGTGCTGCCCAAAGTTAAGGAAAACGTGGTTGCACTCAGTGCGCTGCAGTCTGGGTGTGCTGTGGTGCACTGTGGTGTTGGACGGAGTTTTCTCTCTGCCACTCAAGTCTCGGGCCATTTAGGCATCTCTCACTCCCTAAGTCTGAACCTGTCGGTGCAAACAGTTGGATGACCCTTGGTTTGACTATTTTAAAATCAGTTGCACGGGGAATTCTCCGTCCTCAGTGATTGAGAATCAGCTGTGTTTAGAATCATAGCCTTTAGGATTTGACAGGTCCGGTGTGGTGATCATGGGCTTTCTCATTTGTGTTGAGTGCTGTGTGGGAAATTCGAGGGTGTGCAAAGACGTGAGGGAGCTGCTGACCTCAAGGATGCTGTTTTTGCTGTGTGTTTATTAATTTCCTGATTTTCAGTATTGGGACTGAAATGTGCAGGCTTTTCTTTAGTGATCTTTTAGCAGCAACCCACAAGCTTACCACAGGTACAGTATTTCCACTATCACTTTCTTGAAAATGTGTTCTAATCTGCCGTAGATTGCTTATGCAACACATGTGCTACTTAGAAGCATATTTCTTAACTTCCAGATACATGGCAGAGGCATTGGAGATGTATGTATATGCACTGCACATATATGTACACATATGTATGTGTACACACACATCTATACATATGTAGGTGCAGTGCATATACATATGTATAGATATACATGCATACACATACACACGCATATATATTTTTTTCTTTCAATGGCATTGTAAGCTGGGCAAAAGAAAAACACCCAAAAGAAAAGTAAGGTAAGGAACTGTTTGTGTGAAGGGTATAAGAGAGAGAACGGTCATCTTCAGAGCTTTCTTTAATGATAAAGACAGATGACTCCAACCAAGGGGACATCGATGGGTCAGAGAGTAAAGGAAAAATGGACCAGGTGATGTCAAAATAGTAGTGATATGCTTCTGCCAACAGATTGTTCCAGAGGCCAACTTGGCTACTATATTAGAATTGTTAAGAACAGAAACAAAATGTGCTTGTCCTGTAAGTCAGGAATCTTTTAAGGAATAAACATGAAAGGACCACCAGAGAAATGGTACAAAGATTCATCCAGAAGGAGGCTCTTGAGAGCACTAGCTGCCCAACATGACGGATGTGTTCTAGTACAGACTCACCCAATGGAGTTGGGTACCACTGAAAATCATGTTTCAGAAATAGTGTTAATATAAAAAGGTGATAAAATTGGCTAAAGAACTAAACCCAGGTAATACAGTTTGCAAGTGCGAGAACATCACACATTTGATATTAAAAAATGAAGGAAAATTATGCCCCTAAATGAAAAGAATTGCTGGTTCTGGCTAGTAGGCCCATGAGTGACTCTAATTTTCTCTTTGCTTTCTGATTATTACTCTACAAGTGGACAGGCGTGCAAGGCACTGGGAATCCACTGCCCCTGGCCTCATGTGCTGCTCGGGTGGTGACTGGGGTCTGTGTGGACCAAGTCATGTAAGTTAGATGCACGTGAGCTTAGCTCTTTTAATCCGCTTTGTAGCAAGGCCAGTGTCTTGGAAAGCAGTCCCTTGTCAAAATATTTAAAGTCCTCTGTGTGTGTGTGCGTGTGTGGTCCTTGGTAAAAAGGGAATGAGAAAAAGTTTTCTTAGAAGCCAAGAAAATGTATTTAAAAACATGCCAAGAGGTCACCTGCAGGGGTGTTCATTTCAGTCTCTATCTGAGCTGAGTGTTCACCGCCGTCCTGAGACTCGGTCACTGTCCACCCCCTCTTTGTTTCTTTCACAGGGATTTTTAAAAAGATTTTTATTTTATTTATTTGTATGAAGGGTGAAGGTACTAAAGCCTCTTGATGGTGTGACTTGCTCAAAAATCCCACCTCCAGCATGACAGGAAGTCAGCCCACCTCCAGCATGACAGGAAGTCAGGTCAGGGATTTTCTAGGCTGCTTTCCAGAACACTCTCATCCCTTTTGTTTCCCTACTTCCACAATTTGTCAAAAGAACCCCTCCCCCCCACCGACATTCTCACCGAGGCCCACCATTGTATGAGTGTCCAAAGCCAAGGTATGCAAGGAAATCATTTCCCTTTAGATTTGTTCCTTCGGCTGCCACTGCCCAAGCATCTTATCAAATCACAGTCTACAACTGCAGCTGAGGTGGGGTAGGAGTCACATGAGAAATCGGCCTCTGAAATCCATTATCTCCTTCCCTCTGCCCACAAGTAGTAGTCTGTCTCCTTTGGTTCACCTTACCTACCTCAGCCATATGGCAATCACTTGGGCTCATTCATAGAGTGAAGGGTAACGAAACTCTGGGCAATGTCTCAGAGTCACTCTCATTAAGGACGTCTGAGTAAACTGGGTCGTGGATTGATTACAAGGGTGATTGATGCAGTATTCTATGGATCTAGGGTTGGTGGCATCAATCCTGGAGCTCACGACTGGCTTTCAAGCTGTCTGCTCAGATGTGGCTGCTGGGAAGGATTTGGGAGAGCAAGCCGGCACACACACCCTCTTCACCTCACATTTACTCTTCAGTTGAGTCCGTCAAGCACAGGCTTGCTCAGCAGCTGTGACAGGGCAGAGCTGAGAAGCAGGAAGAGGCCATTCTCTTGGGCGAAGACAACAGAGCCCCGTGCTCAAGAAGAAATATCCTCTCCCCTATGGGATGGGTCCGGTGTAGCTTTCTAGGGAGAGTCTGAGGAGGCTGCAATGACTTAGCCAAACTGAACTTTGCATTTTCAGAGAGACCAAAATCCTTTTCTTCCCCAGTGTGTGTTACCTGTGCATATCCTGCTCATCAGGTGCTGTCCACCTTAGACTTTCGTTTGTTTTTTTGAGACTGAGTCTCTTACCAGAACCTAGAACTTATGATTAGGCCAGGCTGGCTGACCATCGGCCCTGAGTATCTGCCTGTCTCCACCCCACCCCTCTTCTCTCCGTGGGGATTACAAGTGCATACATGCAATCACACCTGGCTTTTAGGATGGCATTGAACGCAGGGCCTCATGTTTACATGGCAAATGCTTCACTGAGCCATCTGCTCAGCCCTGCCCTTCTTTAAAGACCTCTTCGGTGTTCCTTGTGGGGATCTCTAAGCAGTTTAAATGTTGAGGAAGTTATACCAGTAAAATAAGTAAAGCTTTAGAATACATAGGAGAGAGCCAGGCAGCGGTGGCGCACACCTTTAATCCCAGCACTCGGGAGGCAGAGGCAGGTGGATCTCTGTGAGTTTGAGGCCAGCCTGGTCTACAGAGCGAGATCCAGGACAGGCACCAAAAACTACACAGAGAAACCCTGTCTCAAAAAACAAACAAACAAAACCCCCAAAAGAATATATAGGAGAGAATTAGAAGTTTGAAGGAAACAGAAGAAAGCTTAGTTGGTTCCTTGTTTCTTTTTAAAAATTTTTTTTGATTCCTCATTTCTTAATGTAGAAGCATCACATTTCTGAGTGAGAAGCAGGATTCTTTCTGCTTGGAGATGTCCTAGAGAAGGTCCCTCTGAGACATGAGTTCCTGAGGCTGAGCAGCTTGTGACAAAGCTTTGAGGGGAATATGTACCACAGAGCCAGCACTGAAGGCAAGAAAGACATTAACTACATCATTGTTCAATTTTACTAGCACCAAAAGGTATGCCAGAACACCGAGAGGTTTCATTCCAGACATGGTGGGCTTGAGACATGGTGGGCTTGAATGAAGTCACCATGATCTACCTCAGGTAGGAGATGCTTAGACTGTAGTCAGAATTTTCTTTGGACCACCAGCTCACAAATAATGACACAGAGACTTATTATGAAACCTTGGCCTTAGCTTTTAGAACCTACTTAAACTAACCTATTTCTATTAATCTACGTTGTCATGTACTACTTTCTCTGTGTCTCCTCATGTCTCTCGCACACCTAGACTCATCTCTAACTTCCTCTCTCTCTGCCCAGAAGTCCCGCCTATACCTCCTGCCTATCTATTGGCTATTCAGCTCTTTATTGAACCAATCACAGCAATATATCTTCACACAGCGTACAACGATCCCACAACATTGGATTGTGGCACACTACCACCACCTAGTGGCTATATGCTGCCACGCAGCCCTTCAAAATAGAACACCAGTAAGCCTTCTGTGCTGGAAGGAAGTTGAGAGATTATCAGGCACTGCAGCCCTCAGCAAGGGACACGATGGAATCACCTGTGCAGGTTTTGACAATGCGCCACAGATCCTTTACCTTTAGGGAGACAATTCACGTAAACTCACGAGTTTGAGCAACATGGAATAGTTACACCCTTAACGTCCTACCAACGTGACTACCTAAAGATGAGCTGAGAGACAACGATAACGAAACAGGCTAACATGGGCAGCAGAAAGCCCAAGAGGCTTCAACTCTCCACAAAGAACCATAGGCAGCCAAAGAACACCGAGAGCCCGAGAAACAGTCTTCCCTAGGGACGAGCACCAGTGGTTATCCAATACCAAATGGACAGCCCCGGAACACATGCATACAAGTCACATTATACAGACTGAGCGGGCTGTATTTAGGAATATATATGAGTGTGTGTGTGTGTGTGTGTGTAACAATTGAAATAAGGAATGAGTTTGGAAGAATAAGGAAGGGTATATGGAGTGGTCTGGAGTGAGGAAAGGGAAGGGGAAATGATTTAATTATATTATCTCAAAGTAAAAAAATAAATTGTGTATATGTGTGTCCCTATTATGGTTGAATGTAGTGTCTTGGAAGCCAGAAGAGGACATCGGATCCTCTAGAACTGGAACTGGAGTTTACGGGGGTTCTGAGCCACTTGACCTGGGTACTGGGAACTGAACTCTGGTTCTCTAAGAGCAATATGTGCTCTAAACTGCTGAACCATCTCTCTAGCCCCACACTACCTTGTACTTAGAGCACAGTTTTTGAGCTTTATTTATTATGATACCTGCTTACTATTCTTTGGGCATGTCTATTCCCTGGTACTTTTCAGAAAACGATATGGTTATATATATTGAATGTGACCATTGGGTGGGAGTCTTCCTGGGTTAGGCCTGGGGCTAGGGTGTTCAGGAGAAAGCTCATACCTGGATTCAAGAGCTGAATGCTAAATGTCAGGAAATTCACTCAACCCAGTTATTAAACCTAACCACTAAAAAATGATTATTAGGATGTGTGCTGCGAGTATATTGGAAGGCTGGCAACAGTTGGGGATACTGAACTGCTGGTTATTTCTTCCTGACTCTCTAGCAAGGCTGTGCCCTGGGTAGCTTGCAGTAGCCTCATGGTGGATTATTTACACCATGGAAATTGGTGAGCTTGGTTGATTGGTGGCTGTCTAAACTGAAAAGGTCATACAGAAAGTGACCTCAATGCAGACTGAATGCGAGAGTGTGTCATAACTGTGGCCATGGAATTGGGGACAGCATAGAAAGGTGGAAGTATTCACCCAGAATTTGAAGGTTACTAAATGATTCAAGCAAAGTTGTTCACATCCTCACTGACGAAGACGTGAAGTTCCAAAATGTGTCTCTGTTTTCTCACTTTCATATTCATGTATGGAGATGAAATTATCAACCCAAATTCAGGTTGAAACTGTAGACTTTATCTCCTCCATCCAAACTTGGGTACACACTCATCTAAGACCCAGCGCTGGAGGCCTCCCTGCCTATCAGCCCCCCAGTTCTTCACCCTCATGATAACTAGGTAATGGCCACCCGTCCAGGCATCTGTCTCCCAGACTCAATCCTCTTCCCAAAGCCACACACAGACCAACCTAAACTACTGTGTCCTAGCTCCCCAAATGACCTCTGTCCCTGCCATAGCCTGGAAACTCAGAATCTACTCCCCCCCGCCCCTTCTCTGGGACCTTCTCTGAGCCAGCCCATCCCAGGCATATTCCTACTCTGACTTCACCTCTCTGGTTGTGTTACTTCTGTCTCGACTGCCTTCTTTGTTCAAAATCGTTCATTCCGATACTTGTTGAATCATGATGGGGCGGGGGGGGGGGGGGTGCGCGGAGGCAGTAACAGTCATGTTCTGAGCATGCTTCTAAGTGCTGTGCAGGACACTTTATTAACTGTATGTAAAGCAGCAATTTGCATATCTGTTTTACAGACAAGTTTCAAGTTCAGAGAGATGGAGCTACGTGTTCAAGACCTCACAGCAAGCAGATGACAGGAGGTGCCAGATTTGGGTTCCTGATTCTAGGTGCATCTTATTCCAAAGGTCACAGGTTTTTGTTTTTGTGGTGGGTGTGCCAAAGGTCAATCTTGGGTATCAATCTTCAGGAGCTGTGTTTCCTTCCTTCCTTCCTTCCATCCTTCCTCCCTCCCTCCCTCCCTCCCTCCCTCCCTTCCTTCCTTCTTTCCAGGGGTTTGTCACTGGGCCCTAGGGCTCACCAGTTAGGCTAGGCTGACCCCAGGGATTCTCTCGTCTGCCTCTCCTAGGAGTACAGGTGTGTGTTACTGGGGATCAAACTTGTATAGCAAGCGCTTCACCGATGAAGACATCTCAGCCTCAGGTCACAGAAGTATGGAGGACAGATCGGAAAAAAAAAAAAAAAATAAGGCCCCTACCTGCTTCTCAGACCTGTAGTGAAAGTCGCTGATAATGATCAAATCAAGGTCGAAACAGGGTCTCAAACGCTGTTTCTACATAGCTGGGGAAACTAGTCTGCTAGATCTACCTCATAAAAATCTTCGAAATATCAGGGTTATTAATGGTTTGGCCCAAGCATGTGGGCTGGCGGGACACTAAACTGTAGGTCTGGTGGTAGGTACTCAGGAGTCTTACCCTTGGATTGGGGGTGTCCCCTCATACTTGGGGCTGCTTCTCCATGAAGCACAGGCTGCAATACTGATCTGATGTTTGGTCTTTTGACAATTTTCACGTAATGAATTGATTCCTACAGTTCATTAACATACCCACTTCCACTTCTGTGTACACATATGTCTTAATTAGCTGCTCATTGGCTGTTTAATTACAAGAAAACAGCTGACAGCTGCCTTGTGGAATTCTAATGGCAGACGCTTTGGAATGGCTACACATTTGCTTTTTGACAACCAAGATTTATTCATGACTCTGAGTTATCGGGAGTGCTCCTAGGCCTGCCCAAAGCATTGCGTTTTGAAATTCAACTAAGAATTGGAATTTCAGAAGACTTTACGAGTGGGTTCTATCCTTTTGTTTTATTTCTGGGGCTGGGAAGAGCCGAGTCCTTTATGTAAAACGATGCCCTATGTCCCAATTTTATTTTTTTATTTATCCTGGGAGCTTTCTTTTGAGAATGTTCAGGAGGGTGAGGATGAGTGTGGGGAGCAAGTGGAGCAGCAGGACAGTGGGGGAAAGATGGTAATTGTCATTTTTAATTAGGGTAAAGGTCATCCATACATTGACATCAGGGAGAGGAAGAGGCAAAGAAAGAGGCTGTGTAGACCAGGCTGGCCTCGAACTCACAGATCCCGAGTGCTGGGATTAAAGGCGTGCACCACCACCACCACCACCACCACCACCACCACCACCACCACCACCAACGGGCTTGAGACTCAGGTTCTTCAGACAGTCTCATGTGCACCAGTTAGCTGGTGTACAGGTCCCCTAGCCAGGCAACCCTACCCAGGGAAACTTTCTTCCATAGATATGGCCCACCTCCTCACGGACTGTGTGTGCCAATGGGCTCTGATGTGAAGCTGACCTCACCTCACGTGTCCCATTTATAAATAAAAATGTCTGCTAGCACCTGAGCTCCAACATTCTCAGATCCAATCCCAGTAAAGGCACTCAGCACCCCCAAGGAGAACCTTCCATAAATCTAGCACTAGGGCGGGGAGGATTTCTACCTACCACACTGCCTTGAACCCAGCGTGTTTGTGAGCAGAGGAAGGACAGTAGCTACTGAGGCATGTTTAACAGGTCATTTGGTTTTGTGGCGCTGCAGACTGAACCAGAAGCACTGCATTCTCCTCATCACTTACACGTGGCAGAATGGCAAACTTGGATGGTTGAAGGGGTAAGAAGTAACAGCAGCCTTTCCCAAATCTAATACTCATTTTAGAAGGCTGAACTCTAATCCAGGACTAGGCATTTTAAAGCATTAAAAATAAAAATATTGAGTATGAAAGCATTAATGTTGAAAACTAGACAGAATCAGCTCAGGGGTCACAGTGACTTTTTTTTATAATCAAATAACAGCAACAAATAGAATTCATGAAGAGCTATTTGGGCCTAAAGGGAATGTTGGTCAAGCTTCTCTCCAGCCAAGCACATACAAAGCTCTACATACATTGACAATTTCTTCAGAGGGGAGAAAAGTATCTGTTACATACTCTAAATTTCTTTAAAAACCTTCCTATAGTTATTTTATGAGAATGCAGAGATGATTGTGAATTTCCCTGTTACTGGCCGGAAGTTTCACATAGGACACTATCTTAGCTATAAGTCACTGACGAATAAGTCTCAGATAAATGAATCCTACATGGTAAATATACTATGATGTAAATGTATATATATATTATGATTTATATGTGTGTATATAATGCACTACCCCCTCCTCGTTACATACCTACTTGATGTTTTATAATGTGGTTTTCCCCTCCTATGTCTAGTTATACTGCCAGAAAGAAAATCATTTAGGATTAGTCATGGTGGGATCACCTCCACCTGGTTAAAATTTGACAATTAATGACAGTGGCAGAAGTCTCTTGACTTCACTGTAACTAGGGATAAAATTGTTACAGTCAGAAACTATAATATGGAACAGGTACCGTATCCCTCAAAAATGTACAACACTGAATAGATTACACTTTAGTGGTTTAGTGGCCTTCACTGTGGGAAGCTACCTGAGCAGAGGCTCAGAACCAACAGCTGAAAGCCATTTCAGCAAGGAGGTGTCACGTGGACAGGATTTGGAAGGGATTCCAGATGATAATAGGATCTTAACTGCTGTTAGCCTTGCTGTTTGTTTTTCTTTCCTCCAGAATAAACACTGGGCCTTACAATGTACCGTGCGCATGTGGAAATGCATCGGTCCTCTGCCACTTGAGGATTCACTGAATAGCCTGTTACTAGTGAGCCTTTCAAATTGCTAAAGCATAGCACCCAAGTCACCCCGCCCCTGTATTTCATATTTCCAGCTACTGTATGTCAGTTCAACACATAGAAGAACCACAGGGGCACAGTGGGCAGACTCAGGGAGGGTTGAGCTTCTTGGGCAGAATGGAATGATACGCCATGAGCCAAAGTCAGATTTACTGAGGACCACAACCAAGCAACAAACACTGTGGGGATAGGAGAGGCTCTGGTGCTTCTACCAAGGATACAGCTTTGGGGATGCAGGCTGAAGTTGAGGCCGTGGTTACAGACAGGTCATCTGCATAGCTAGGTTAATATTTCAACTTTCTTTTCACGTGTGTGGAAGACATGCAGAGGCCAGAGGCCACTGGGGGCTCTTCCACTGTTGCTCTTATTGACAGAGATGCTCACTGAACTTGAAACTCACTGTTTCAGCTCAGGTGGCTGGTCACTGAGCTCTCAGGATATGCCTGGTTCTGCCCCACCAATGCCAGGGTTCCAGCACACACAGCCGCATGCAGCATTTTAGTTTTTAAAACATAGACGCTAGGTCCTTATCCTCGCAATGCAAGTGATGTTACCCACTAAGCCTTCTCTCCAGCCTCAAGTAGTTCTTTGTTTTTTTTCTTCCCAGAGCTGAGGACCAAACCCAGGGCCTTGCGCTTGTTAGGCAAGCGCTCTACCACTGAGCTAAATCCCCAACCCCAAGTATTTCATTTTTAAAAGAATTTATTTCAGAGAGGCCAGATTAAGGAAGAAAAGGGTGTGGGATTTTTTTTTTTTTAAATAAATCCAGTACTATGAGGCCTTTGCCACAGCGATGAATAATTCAAAATTCCCCTCAAGTAACAAGTTTCCCATTTCTAAAAGGTGGGTGGCCTTTTAAAGTACAAAAGGATTTGGTGATATGTAAAAGTCCCAAGCTTTGACCAGTGAGGTGGCTTAGTGGGTAGAGGGACTTGCCACCAGGACTGATGGCTGAGTTCCTGGGGCCCACATGGTGGAGAGAACTGACTTCTGCAAGTTGTCCTCTGACTTCCACATGCATGCCATGGCATCTGCACACCACTTTCCTGCCCCAAGTAAATACCTGTAATAATTAAAAAAAAAAAAAAAGTCCATCTTCACTAACCTGCAGTCTAGATGATGTATTTACATATATGTAAATTAGCAAACGATATTATGATTAGCAGTGAGAGGAACAATTTTAACAATTATGAGGCTAATCTCCCCTAGATCTCTCAGCCATTACGTATGTCTGCAGGTGATTTTGCTGTTTTATGACACAATATATTCTTGTTTTCACTAAAGGAATGCAAACCAAATTTGCAAATTCTCCCCCCCCCCCCCAATCTTAAAAAGCCTCGGGGCTTATTTGGGTTTAGCTGTAGCTGTCTTCTAGGCCGTTTGCATCAAATAACATTTCTCCTCCTCATTTTGTGCCGTTTTTACGCCGTCTCAGAACTCTTCCCATACAAGCAGAAGAATTTAAATCTTAGTCGATGGAAATTTGTTTAAGTTTGGGGGCGTGGTCTTGGAATGACTAAGCATCTCTGTCTTCCGTTTCTCACAGTAAGCCTGGTCTGTGTCCCTGGCCCCATGGTCACATCATACAAATGGTCACAGTAGCAATAATAAAGATGCTACTCATTCAAATGACTCTTTTCTGTTCTTTGGGCTTTTATTTAAAAGCACCTCCTATTCTTGGAATAGTCCGAACAGGTAGGAAGGGCAGGTGTCATGGCTACTTCATGGAAAAAGCTGAGTCATTAAAAAGGCTGAGATATGTCCCAAACAATGTGGGCAAGTGGTACCAGGAGTGGAGCTCAGTTCTATAATTTAACCAGGTGCACTAACATCTGGATACCAACAGAAAGACTTAGTCACATCCATGTGACACTTGGAAATACCTTCTCATAAATCCAGTAACAGGGCAATCAGAGTGTGTGTGTGTGTGTGTGTACACCAATGGAGGTCAGCAGAATAGGCTGTCAGTGTCCTCTTCTGGAGCTCCCTGCCTCATTCCCTTGAGACAGGGTCTCACAGTGAACCTGGACATCCCTGTTGCTGCTAGGCTAGCTGGCCAGTAAGCTTCTGGATCTCTACCCTAGAAAGCCAGGGAAAGAGGCACGGGTGGCCATTCTTGGATTTATTCACATGGGCACCAAGGGATTTGAATTCAAGTTTTCATTCCTGCACACGGAATGCTATTACCCACTGAGCCACCCCCCCAGCCCCCGAGGTAGCTCATCAGTGCAACAGATTCTGGTCCCTTGCTCTTTATTCTCCTGCCGTGTTGATGGAAGCAGTAAAGTATATGTAACTGCAGTCATGATAATTGAACATTGCAGTCCTGACCACACCCTGTCATCATCACTCAGAATCTCAAGGAGTTGAATTTTTAGGCAGACTGGAAGTAAAAAATAGAAATGGCAAAGATGCCCCGTAACATGAATAGAAACAACAACAACAATTAAAACAGCTTACCTTGCAGCCTTCACACGTAATGACACCATAATGGATTCCTGACGATTTGTCTCCACAGATCTTGCATGGAATAATTTCAATTTGAGCTGCAACAGAAGCATGCAACCAGTTAATTACATTTTCTTTTAAACACCTTATAAAAGCGTTCCCCGATCAGCATTTGTATAGTGAAAACTAATAACCTGCTAAACATTATCCTGCATTAACTATTCATTGCTGAACTGTGAGGGTCCCCCTAGAGCCCTGGACTAAATTATGGCTGCTCGTTATATAATAGCTTTCGGGTTATTAAAATGGGTCATTTGAGAAGGTGTTTAAGAGCCCACAAGAAGACTGGAATCAGCATTTCAAAGGCTTCCAGAACTGGAGAGTTCGCAGTTTAGGCCTCAGAGCAAAGCCGATACTAAAGTGTGTCCCCTCCCATCCCATCTCATTTTCCATCATTATTTTTAAAAGGTCATAAATCTGTCTTGGCTGAGCATGTGGCTTTTGACTTGTAGAGAAAAATACACCCCCCAAAAGTCAGGTCTACTTAGGAAAATGATTCAGTTCAAAATATTAATAAGTTACATATGATAGGAAGGGCTCCTCACTCATCCTTTAAAAGAATTAATGTAGTTGCCATGTGTTCAAAATTAGTTCATCTTTGTACAGCCAAACCTCTCAGCCATAAAGTTAATATCCTGCCTGAATTTAATAATGATGAATTTTGCCAAACAGGAGAAGTTGCTTCTGAATTTTTTTATGATGGAAATTGATTTTTCTTTTGGTGCAGCATGCATGTATTTTTATGCAATTGATTATTTAAAGCTGCTTGCCTCTGGAAAACCAATTGATTAAGATATCACACCAAATTTCGAAGTCCTGGCTAGGCATCTATTCATCTCTAAATAAACACATTGTGTTTCCAGTAGAGTCGAAAAAGCAGAATGGAGAACTGAAATATACAGAATAGAATACATGGGGGGGGGGGAATCCCACATTTAACTCATCTCTTAAATAAGACTTCTATATGGAAACATGGAGACCAAGATGCAATGATGGCTATGATCCCATTTACCTAGAATGTTCCGTTGTGCTACCTTTACATTCCAAAATTTTCACCATTGGATATCACCATAGCGTATTATCTGCCGAGTTAGACATACAGACAGAATAGCAAGTGCCCTAGTTAATTTCATTTTATGCAAGTATTTGTCTGGGTGGCTTTATGCCTTCCACAAAGCAATGGTTCCATCCAGGGACTCTGTTGCATGATGTGTGCAACACACACAAACACACGGCTTACTCTTTACTAATGACATACCATATCCAGGGATATTTTCTGTAAGCACTGACTTTGAACTTGATGCAATGATGTAATGCCGTATCCAGATACACGAAGTTCCTGGATTCAAACTCATTATAAACTATGCAGTCTGCTAACCCCCTTCCAAGAAGATGAACACAGCTATTCTAGAAGGAGGGTCTTTTCCCTATGTATTTTTTCAGCACTTCATACCATGCTTGTTCACCCAAGATTTAGGTGTGTGTGTGGGGGGGGGGGGGTATATGCACATGACAGCAGTGCCTACAGAGGCCAGAAGAGGGCATCAGGTTCCCTGGAGTTGGAGTTGTCGCAGGCAGTTGTGAGCTGTGACCATAGGTGCCAGGAACCCAACTCAGGTGCCTTTGGAAGAGCAGCAAGGACTCTTAACCAATGAGGCATCTCTCCTGACCAGATTTAGCGAGTGTTCAAAATCATCTGGAGGCCTACTGTCTCACAATGGTGCTACTGCAACTTAGAATGTTTAGAGCTGTATTAATAAACATCCCATTTCCAACCGTGCCTCGTTTGACTTCCTCGAGGGATATAGCATAAGGCCCCGTATTGAGCATTCCTCTCAATATCTTCACTAAAGTCACGAGAAAGGCAGTCTGCCGCACCAGGCAGAGTTATGCTTAATGCTTTTCAGACAAGGGGCAGAGAGAAAGGCATCTAAAAAGTTCTGTCAGCCCACACAGTTCCAACCTAGGTTTTCTCACATGCATGAACTGGTCTATAATGAGAACTGGCTGCCTCCACCCTGACCTGTGAGGAAAAGAATAATTAGGTAACACGACTCAGTCCACCTATTAAACAGAATTTATCTGAGAAATAAAGACAACCAACCAGGAGCTTGACTTCTGCCCATGCTCCACTTCAAACTATCACTGAAATGCATGAGCAGACCTCGATACCCCTCCACCCCCACCCCAGTGTCAATCAGCATCAGAACCACTTGAGGCAAACTGAGCAGCCTCACTCATCTTCAACCTGGGCCTTTTGAGAATCATCTTCAGGGCATAGGGGCTCAGTGGGTGGACATGTGCGTTGCAAGCAGAGGACTGGAGTTCAGATCTCCAGTACCCACCTAAATGCCTGGTGGGCATGGCAGCCAGTCTGTAATTTCAGTGTTTGGGAGGCAGAGACAAGAGAGTCCCCAGAGCACACTGGCTGTCCAGACCAGCTGAATTGGTGAGTACTGGGTTCAATGAAACACCATGCCTCAACGTAGAAATAAGCTAGAGAGAGGCTAAGAAAGACACATGACACAAACCTCTGGCCTTCACATGCATGTACACACATGTGCATCCACACAGATGCAAAACAACAAAATCATTTTCAGTCTGTCGGAAAGATGGAAGATACGTCTATCAGTTCTGTATAAAAATTGAAGGCTCTGGGCAGGCTATCTAGGGAGATTAAGTAACACTACCTGAATCAAGTTGGGATGTGACTGCTACTGCTGTGCTCTGGGGTGGACTTCAGAGAGTACTCAGAATGCTTATAAAGGGCTATAGTAATGTTACATATATATATAGGGAGGTTTGGTGGTATGCTCATGATAGGGGGAGGGGCTAGAAGTATCATCCCTGCCTTAACACCATCCTCTAGGAATGGCTCATGGCCTGGTTGGGGAGGGCAGCAACCACTGGCAGCACAGCCTCTGGTGGCTGGTATTGCTGGGTCAGGGCTGGGGGGCCTGAGTCAGGCTTTGGCAGCCTTGGTCTCCAGTCTTGCGTAAGTTCAGGTCTTTCAGATCTCAAGGCTATCCAAACCCAAGCTGATTGCACAAGTTTACACAGAGGCCATGAAGCTAAGACTGAATGGGCGCACGTAGACTCACTTGTCTGTCCAGGATGGGGCCACTCCCCTAGACCTTTGTTCCATCAGGACGTGCTCAGCCCCAGTGGGCAATGTAGGCTAAAGAACCGGAGTTAGAACAAACTTCTCCAGGAACTGCCCAGGTGGGGACCAGAAGGGTCTCTGCAGAGGAAGGTTCAGCTCTTTGGTTTGGTCAGCTTAACCGGCTCTGCCAGCTGACCCCCCCCAACCCCCCCATGGCTGTCTTATCTCAGGAGATATTTCAGCCCTGAGTGCTCTTTGGGAGTGACGAAAATGCACCTGCTCCTACTGCAAGCCCTCTGAATGTCATCTGATCACAGGATCACACGTGTTAACATTCCCACAGCAAACATTTGCAGCTGGGAACAAGGCACTTACCCATCTCCCATTCAATCGCCTCAGCCGCTTACTCTCAGTTGACAGACTCAATATGAATCAAAGAGAAGGAAACCATAGTCGACACCTCCCGGACATTTAAAAAAGATGGCGGCTTAGTCCCACCAATTTAAGTTTTCCCTTCAACAGGAAGGATAAGAATCCCTTTGCCTTGCATCCCTCCAGCCTTTCCGTTCTCAACCAGGAAGCACTGTCTTCTCCAAATAATACTCTTTCCACACAAAGGATATGTCTTAGCTCCTTTATCTACTACACACATGAACTTGGCCAGCATTCCAAAGCATGATCTCTGTCAGACACCACCATGGTTGACAATCACAAGTACACAGATTAACATGGAGCACACGAACATTTCTCCCGGCCAGTGTCACTGAGTAGACCCCTGGAAGCCAGATGTGGCTGTATGGCCCCAGATCAGCCTCCCAATGAGCAACATTGCTATGAAAAGTCTTGTTTGCTCACACTTTTTTTTTTAAGCCCTATTGCCTAAATAGTTTGCTCTTGTACATGCTATGTAATTCAGGCAGGATCTCCACACTTGCAGAGGCAGATTTCTAGAGCTGACAGGTAACAGTAGGAAGCCTGAGAATGCCATCGTGCCAACTGGTCACATGATTCTTGAGCTGGGTGGTCACTTAGCATGATATATATGTATGTGTGTATACGAACACACACACACACACACACACACACACACACAGTTTGCTTTTTATTTCTAATCTACCTCCAATGGGTAAAAAGACTGCTTAACTAAGCAAATGTGACTCTGGGGCCTGCAAGGTGACTCAGAGGTCTTCAAGGCCTTTGACACCAACTCTGATGACTTGAGTTCAGCCCCTAGGACCCACATGGTAAAAAGAGAGAACTGACTCCTGCAAGTTGTCCTCTGACCACCATATGTGTGTCATATAACATTTGTGCCTAGACACACACAAAGTAACACACACACAAAACAATTTCTCATCATACCACCCTGCCAAGCTGAACAGTCTGAATAACAACCAATGAGCTTGCACTTGGTACACAATCAATGGAGGACCAGGCGACACCTTCTCGGCAATCTAGATGAGCCTACATGCCATAGGAACCCATGTCGGTGGCATTTCCTAGGAATTACCTGCCTAGCACACAGCTGAAAATTACCATTCACATTGTGGGCTACCTTCTCCATTTTGCAGAATTCCAGGTAGAACGTTTGACCTTCCAGTGACTGACCTCAGGTTTACCAATTCTTAAGACTAGGCAAATTAGTTAGCCCCTCTGGTCCCAGCTTCCCAGCTGAAGATGTGCTGGTATAGTGTATGAACGGCAGCCTCTCTGAACCGTTCCCACATGGTCGTTTTATACACGTGTCCTCTCCAGGCACATACCGCTTGGTTCTTTGATAACTACTAGTTGCTATTATTGTTGTTGATAAGGAGTCCTGCCTCAGAGTGGAATGAACGTCTTTCCTCTGGAGTCTAAGCTCTTTGCGAAGTGGGGATGGAGAAAAGCTGCTTATTTTCTAAGGATGGTGGAAAGCCATTCGTGCTGGCCGCCACAGCAGCACCCCACACACACCAGCACTTAGCTTCAGTGACAGTGTATGTCACAAACGGTAGTGGGATGTTGGTGGTTTTTCTGTTGGTTCATAGAAAATATGAGTACAACATATAGACCCAGCTCATGCCAATCATTTTTCACGGTGGGCTTATTTGCACACCATCCTTTGTGTTTGTGTGGGTGCATGTACACATGTATGCATGAGCATGTGGAGGTTAGAGTGTGATGTTGGGTGTCTTCCTCCATGGCTCGCTACCTTATTTTTTGAGATCAGGGCTGTCACTGAACCTGGGACTTACTAATATGGCTAGACCTTGAACCCAGGCATCTTCTGTCTCCATCTCCCTGCTCTACCTAGTTTTTTTTAACCTGGGTGCTGGTGACTGAACTCAGGTTCTTATGCTTGTGAGGACTGAGTCATCTCAGCACCCATACTATCTTGAATTGGACTATATGTGTTTGGGGTGACTTTCGGCTTGTCAGGAAAATGGCTAGGGGCCAAACCATGGGTACAGCTATGATACTATATCTGTCAATCTGTCACACATGTGGATGTCAATCAATTTTGCTTGTGTTGCAAAAAAAAAAAAATTGGCAAAGATCTCCTTGGAAAAGGGACTCTGATTTGCACAAATCTGTCAAGGTGGTTTTTCTTTCTGGAAGGCTGAGCATGTGGAGGACGTTTTCCTTGCTCTGTTACATATTTCTCTAACATTTGAATTTTTTTTTTTTTTTTACAACCAGCATGTATTACTTTTGTAAGCAGAAAAACCAATAAAGATTAAAAAGAAAAACCCTAAGGCATTTGATTTTATTTTCAGTCAAATGGCCGAGTCCTTTGTGGATTAGTCACTTTATTTTATCCCCAGTTTAAAACTGCTGGGGTATTAAAGGCTCCTGGAGCTCCCACATGGCACTGCACAGCAGCACGGCCTGTGTGTGTCAAGGCTGCCTGGCCCACGGCCTCTGAGTCTTCACCCTGGAATGCCTTTGGAAACTTCAGGTTTCTGCAGTCTCGGTTCCTCTGGTTTCAGGATCTCCAACATTGGTTGTGTGGGTTGCGCCCTACCTAGGGGAGTCCAGCTGAAAAAGGAGAGGTCCATGTTCCAGCTGGACCTGTTGTCCTGCCGAGGAGGCCTCTTCCGATTGGTCTGCTCAGAGGAGCTCATTTTGTTGTTTAAACCATCCCCTCCGGTGGGGCCCTCATCCACAGTGTTACAACTTACAGAGTGCTTGCCATGGGTGTTGTACAGGGAAAGGTCAGGAGCCCAGTGGCAACTCTTCTGTCCCTCCTGCTCGGGAGGACTGACCCATCCTTGAAGTTCACTGAGCACACTCTCCTTTTATCTCTATGGTGGGAGGAGAAGCAGCCTGTCACCCTGGACCTGTGGCTTGGAATACAGTGTGGCTCTGTTCCCTGGCCCCCGACATGTGCCACGGTCCAGCTGCACTCTCAGAAAACTCATAATCAACTTGTTTTGCCATTGTGTCTACTAAATATATGCTGCTCAGAATGCTAGCTTTCCCCCAGAAGATAGGCTTTTCTTCCCTTGATTTTGGATTCTTTCACGACAGTACTGAAATCATTGCCACACATCACCAAAACAATTAGACCCCTAATTAGGAAAGTCCTACCCCCTCAATACCCATTCCATAAGCAGCCCCGTCGTCATTTTCCGGCAGCAGTAATGACAGCCGAGAGTTACAGAGCTCTGTGCGGTTTTGAAAGTTTTTGACCTCATTAGCTTGTTTTGACTTCCACATGCACAGCGTCCCCGCAGGAGGCCACTGTAGCGTTCCCATTCTACAGATGGGGAAGAAAAGCCTCGGGAGGGTCACATGAAGTCTCCTTCATGTTTAAATATCCCAGAGTGTCATATCCATGCATGCAGGCAGACAGACAGTCAGACACACAACCATTGCACGTGGTATCTCTTTCCTGCTCTGGTTTATTAGGAATCACGGATTTGTTACTCGTGGTCTGCTGCTCTTAAGAACAAATGGTACCAGGGAGAAAGAGCCGCAGAGCCATCCAGCCAAGAAGAGGTGGTGCCAGCCCTCCAACCTGTCCTTGACACCTGACTCCCTGGGTGGCCGCAGGTAAGTCACTTACACCTCTCCTTCCTCCACCTATAAAAAGGGAATACGTCTTACCTCCCAGGCAGTGGTGGTAAATGAATGCCTTTAACCCTCTTTGAAGATGAAAAACCTATATAAACAGGAAGCTTTGGGAAGCTTGGCATATCACTGTTGGCAAGAACCAGGACGCCATGCCCTCACTGCCCACAACAGGTCCACCACAAAGAATCAAAGTACACGGTGCTATAATTTGTACCTGTGAGCTAGACATACGTTAAGTCTTAAGCCCTTCATTTCTCGGGGACTGACGGGTTTGGGCATTGCTACGATGGTTTCCACCTGAAAGAAAAAGGCCCTTCAGATGGAGAAGTCACAGCAAAGTCACTGAGCCACACTATTTAAACAGGGCTAGACCAGTCATTTGGGAACACCATTGGTGCCATGACACCCACTTGGTAAACATAGTACATGTTCATGTGATCCTCAGACAACCCAAGGTTCAGTATCAATTTTTTTAAATTGACTTAAATGACCCCACCCCCCTGTTAAGCTACAAAGAAACAAGAACCTATATTTTTTCTGTGCCTTTGTCCTTGAAGACCTGAATTTTACCTATTATGAAGGGGATATGTGTGTGTGTGGTGCTGGGAAGCAAATGCATGGCCTTGTAGTGCATGCCAGGTAAGCACTCTGTGATGGGCCTATATCCTCAGTCCATGAGCCACTACTTAAAAACTTCACACTGACTGAGCTTTCCCCTGAAGCTTAGCAGCTTTTAAAATAATTTTTTAAAGACATAACTGTAAATACTCATTAAAAACAGAGAGAGTCACAGACAGATACACACAGACACCTCAAACAACAAAGATTGCCAAGTATAATTAAAACTGAGCACAACTGGACATTTGGAACTTGGACTATTTTGTGTCCAATTTAGGTGGAGAGGAGTTCAAACAGTAGGCCAGAATGTCCTAGAATGAATTCAGAGAGAGCTGAGCTAGTTGAGTATGCAGGAAGTCTCTGAAGAAGAAGGAAGCCAGGCCCACCTTCTTATGTGGTTTTCTGTGAAGATGCAGGGAGTTCAGACAATGGGGACAAAACATTAACCCCTTGTAATGGTCCCATCCCAACCTGATTAAGCTTCCCTGAGAAACAGACTCGCATCCCCTGATGGATCTGTGTGTTTGCTAACAGCCAAATCCAGATGAGCCTGCTCATCCCTAGGTGAGGACATTCTAGCCAATGAGAAAGGAATCACATTTGCTATGGAGAGGAGTACGGGAAGGCTTTGCTTTTTAGACCCAAGGCTCTCTAGAATTCTCCATATCCATAGTCAGACACCAGGAGTAACTGATTCCTTGACCTCTTTTGGTAACTCCCTAGTTACCAACTAAACCCTGAGCAACACGACTTGACCAGCAAGAAGAAAATGCTTTCTAAGACGTCATTCTGCACACGAACTGGGCCAAATGCTGAGTAATGCCCCACCCCCACCCCCAGACGATGCCACGAAGATCACAAATACAAACCCTTTCTTTTCTTGTTTCCCCAAATCTTATCCCTGTCAACCACAGAGCACATCTGTGGCTATGAATCTGTGGTGTTAATTGAAATCAGAGACCAAGGAAAAGGTCACTAAACATTCTATCAGAATTCTCAGTTGGCATGAAGCTTCTTTGAAGATTTTCTAATGAACTAGAAGATTCTAGAATCAAATATATGTGTATACACACACACATTGTCCCAGTATATAGTTCCTGAAGATTTTCTAGGACTCCAGCACAAAGAACATTTAGAAAACTCCTGCTGAATCTTCTGGTGTGGGTTAAATGTTATTTCATACCATCAGGAAAAATAGTCCATTTTATTTATTGGTTAGACTATGCTCAAGGGAGATTCCAGAAAGCTTCTTTTTAAATAGGTGTCCCTTATATGCTACTAGAAGCAAAAATGTCATGTCTGAAGCTGCAGCTAATCTTTTTCTGAGATCAGCCTTACTCTAGATACCAAGTTCTCCCCCACTTCCAGCAAGAACGCTCATACCGCATTTAGGTTAAGTCTTCCTGCCAGCTGAGGGCAAGGGGGTCAGTGGCTTGCTGCTGTCATTCAGAATCCATTTCTTCACAACAGCAGACAAGTATCTTTAAAGACCAAACCCAGTCTAGGAATCTTACCTAGTTTCTGCCCACCAGGACCATCGGAACTACTCTTACTGCGTTCCATGACACAGTCCCACCTTCCACAATTGCCGCATGGTTCTCACACCCAAGCTCAAGAGAAAACCCCTTCATTGTACAGCTCCCCCTCATTCCACCTGCCTGTGCAGACAGCGAGCTAGATCCATTTTATAATCGTGGTATTTCCAGTGGGAAGCTTCTTAAATAATGGCTACATATAATGCTATGAAAAGAACCAAGCAGATGATTCAACTCCAAGGACAGACAAGGAAAATCCCACCAATCTTTGGACCTAGAAATGGGTTTTATAATAACTGGGATGTTTGTTTAAGCCTATTTGCCCTATGGCTTTCTGAGTGTGGCCCCTGGAGTCCTTGACACATGGCACCAGAGTACACTGAGCACAGAATTTCTAAACAGCCTGGCTGCCTCAGGGCACTCCTGAAAAGGCCAGAGTCTCCTGCCTGAAAAGTCAACCATTGATTGCTAATTCTAGGTATCTACTTTCCATGACCTCCTCTTACCAAAACCAGATGGATGAAGCAAGATGTGTGGAACTGGGTCAAAGTCACCAGAATTCAGGTTAAGTCACGCAAGTGTCCCCGGCAAAGAAGCCTGTTGTTTCTTTCCATGACCTTGAGTGGTTTTGGAAGAGCAGTGGCTGCTCCTTGCACAGCAGATGATGTCAGTTAGGAAATATGCTCCAACCAAATAAACCCTGGATTCATGATGAAAAGTTGGAAAAACCATGTAACTTTAGGCCTTGAAAACGCATTTACCTCCCTCTGCATCAAGCCACAGGCGACTAGAAAGACAGCATTCACCACTTACATGGTCATGGAACACAGAACCACGAGAACTTAACTTTGAAGGTCCACAGATCGTGAACGGGTGAGGATGAAGGAGAGGACTAGCCAAGGCCATCTCTGTGTTCCACCTCCACACTGCCTCCCTATAATTCCTACAGGAGTGGAGTTTATACAACAGATAGAGAAGGGTCTGGTGGTTTTGAATTTTGTTTTTGTTTTTGTTTTTTTTTTTGTTAAAACTCACAAGCAAGAATTTAAGCTTGCTGGAAGCAAGAGCTCTATCAAATCATGGGCTGGGGATGTAGCTCAGTTGGCAGAGTGTTGCTTAGAGTGCATGAAGCTCTGGGCTCCATCACCAGCACTGCATAAACTGGTTATGGTGGCACATCCTTATAAGCCTGGAACTTGTGAAGTGGAGGCAGGGGGATCAGGAGGTCAAGGTTATTCTCCATTACATAGCAAGTTCAAGGCCAGCAGAACTATGTAAGACCCTGTCTCAATAAAAAGACTGTAAGACCATAAAGGATGACAAATTTTACCAGTTCTCCAGTACATCCAACTTCTAAGACATGGTCAATAACATCTGAACACTAGATCTGACAAGTTCAAATATATCATAGATGACAAGTTCAAATACATCATAGATGACAAGTTCAAATGCATCATAGATACATTTCTGGATTACAATCCAATAGTGATTTCTCCCCTTCCCTTCTTCTTTCCTTCGTTCCTCCCTTCTTTGCTCTATTTTGAGACAAACAGGGTCTCACTATGCAACCCTGGAACTCACTATTGCAGAACAGGCTGGTCTCAAACTCAGCAGTCTACCTGCCTCTGCCTCCCAGTACTGGGATTAAAGGTTTGTGCCAAAAGCCAAACCATTGATGGTGTTTCTTAAACATTCTTCATTGTGCATTTTGAGGACGACCAGTAGAGCCAGGAATGGGAATATTCAGAAAAAGCGATAGAAGACTCCCTATGCCATCTCTGAATGCACACTCTGAAAACTTGGACTGAGAGACAATTGCACTGTTAGCTGTAAAACACGAACTCAAGGAGAGGCAGCAGAGCTGGTAGGACAGGGGTAGGTACTGGTTAGACATGAGGGGAATGAAGGGCTCAGATGGGGGGGGGGCGGGCAGGTACTGCTGAGACATGAGGGGAATGAATGCTGTGGACCGGGCGAGAGACTGCCAGATTCCTTTTAAGAAGCATTGACATCTGAGCATGAATCCACACACCACACTACCTTATAAACGTCATTTTTCTAGTAAAAAGAACTGTTTATCTGGGAGTTTTGCCTTAAAGCTACTTTTGTGTGTGTGCACATCTCTGTGTGGGGTGGGGACAGAGGAGAAACAAGCATCATCGTCAGGCATGCCACCCATTGCCTTGGAGACAGTATTTGTCCCTGAACCTGGAGCTCACTGATTTGGCTAGACTGGCTGGCCTGCAAGCCTCAGGGATCCTCCTGACTCTGCCTGCCCAGCACTGGAGTTACAAGAACAATGTCACCATGCCTGGCGATCTTATGTGGCTGCTGTGGATTGAACTCTGGTCCTCCAAGGCAAGCATTTTGCTGACCAAAACACTCCTCCAGCCTTCGACTGCTTTTAAGTCCTGCATAGGAGTGAGGCATGAACATACAGCAACATAGAGACACTAAAAATAAGACACAGGACACTGTCCTTTCTGTCCTACACAAGACGTTCCTTTGGCCTGTGAAAACAAACATTTCAAATGACACTCTGGCCATCCTGTACATGTCCCTGTTCACTATCGAATTTGGCCATGTGTGTATCTGTCGTGGAGGATAGCTTGAGTGTGACATATTCACTCAGAAGTGACTTCTAATTTGCAGTGAAAGTGTGTCATTTGCACACTTAGGCACTTCAGGGCGCCAAGGTTTGGAATATGTTTTACTATCCACTGCAGCACTTTCCACACAGGATGGAAACACATCTGATTGCTAACAGTTGCTATGGGTGCAGTGTACCGTCACAGCCGAAGCTGAGAACAGCAGAGCTCAACACCACCAGCAGCTGCCAGCTTGTTTCACTACATGCTCTCTCTCTCTCTCACACACACACACACACACACACACACACACACACACACACACACTCCCCATACTTCACAATCGCACACTCCATCTATCACATGCAATACGGCACCTGTCATTACCCCATGCTAGGCCGCGGTGTCGGGGACATGAACTGGGCACAAAGAACCCACTAAAACAGTTCATCTTGTAACATTAGCATCACTCCAGATTGAACTCCAGCTTCTCTTCACGCAAATGAGAGATCCAAGCAAAAGTTATTTTTAGAGGAGAAGAAGGGAAAGCATGGAGATTTTAATTCGCAAACTCTACAGCCTGAGGTTGGGTCTCTGTCCTGTATCTTCCTAGGTATGTGAACTTGAGAGCATTTCATGAATCCCCATGTGTTTCTCATGTTTCAAACCATTTCTGCCTCGTTACTGTAGCCTATGCAGGCAAAGGGGCCTGTAGCCTGAGGGTCTTCCACATAGCAGGCGCTCAGTGAGTGTTTGCTATGATCATCATCTCAGCCTGCCTGTTACGGATGGTAGATGTGACAGTGAGGTGCAGCTAGAACGGAGGGAACCTTGGAGAAATGACAAGGGATAAGCCATTATTTCTTTCTATGTTTAGCAGCTTTATTGCGATTGCATAGACCTACCCCGAGAAATAACCCTCAACAGGCACACAAGGCATCCAGAGAAGCCAGTGTTTCTTTCTAGAGCAAGCCCACAGCAGAGCTGGCATCCTGGAGAAGGGCAGAGAGCAGAGGAAGTGGGGGAGAGCTGCTCCCCCCACCCCCGCCACTGCACACTGTGCTCAAGTTGGGGGGGGGGGAGATTAAGCTGCAGGGGAGGAGGCACCCACAGGTCCCTGTGACCTGAAAACCATTTCAGACACTTGGGCTAGAGAGTGACCATCTTTCCCCCAGAACTTGACCTCCATTTCTGTCCTGAGCTCCACAGCTTTGGACTAGATGGGCAGCTGGGTCCTGTCCCTGGATGTGATGATGACAAAGTCTTAGCTCCTTAACCATAGGCATGTCTTCCTGTGGTGTCACCTACCGAGGGAAGAGGAGACGTGGAGAGGGTGTGGCCAATTTCATTGGGGGGGCTTAGAAAGGGGATACTACGAGATGCTCTCTTCCAGTCTCTAAGTCCCTGCTCTGGCAGAGCACGGTGGCGCTAGGTCACCGTTTCTACAGAGCTAGGCCCTCTCGTTTTGCCTACGTGTTCCCTTTGTGTACACGTGCATTTCTGTGTACATGTGGAAGCCAGAGGACAACGGGACTGGGGTTCCTCAGGGACCGGGTCTCTCTGTGGCCTGGAAATTCACAAGAAGGCTAGGCTTAGCCGTCCAGTGAACCCTCGGGGTCCAACCCCCCCCCCCCCCACCTCCGGTCTTGCCTCTCCTGCAATGGGATTATAAAGGAAGTGTTACCATGCCTGGCTTTTAAAATGTGAGTTCTGGGGCTCAAATTCCAAGGCAGGCAGTCCACTGACGGCCCTATCTCTCCAGCCTTTCTTTGCCTTGTTTAGACAATATTTACTGCTCTCAGTGATTCCCTTTTATCCTGTTCTGGAGTGAGACATGGGCAATGCAAGACTAAGGCACCGTTGAAGGAAAAGGGAAAAAAAAGTACTTGTGTGTCCTTCAGAAGTAAACACTTGAAATCAAAGCGCTACACCAGGATCTTGCTCAGGTTTTTGTCTCTTTGAGGGTCTACCCCGTGCTTTAAATCAGTAGGGACAATACTCACTGTGGGCCACATTAGTGTGGCACCCACTGTCACACATTTTCAAACCAAACCATTACCATGTGCAGAGCATCTTAGGGTCTCAAGCTGCGTTGTACCCACCCACAAATGTTGTCTCAGGTATTAGATTTGAAACCAAGGCCTGCCAGCACACAGAAATAATGCCTCCTGCAGCATCTTAACAGCATGAGGCCCTGGACCACAGCTCTTTGTCTTAGATGCTGAGGAGTCAATACCCAGTGTGGTGGCTATGGGCAGCCCCGACTTCCAGGAAAACCAACCCAACTACTCACTGTGCTGTACCCTGGTTATTCAATATTATTCAAAGAGACCCAATACCACCACCACAAACAATTCCCAGAAATGGAGTTCAAGAAGGGTTAATGCCCAGAAAAATAATCATCTAAATGAGCGGGTGCATGTCTAAATTCAAATTTGGAGTGTGATGGGAGTTTTTCAAATACGTAACCTTTGGGATGTTAGCTTTAAATTTCAGTCATGCCTCCCAGCAGTCTCGCCAATCATAAGAAGTGTGGATATCACCTACTCTGAATGAAAAGTCATTTAGAACATCCCAGATGTGAATGTAGGAGAGGTATTTGGTGGAGAGTAAAAGATGTACAGATGGATGAATGTGATAAACACACACACACACACACACACACACACACGTATGAAACTGTCAAATAACAAAGGAAACTTTTTTTAAAAAAAAAACAGTCAAAATATGTCACAAAGGTAAAGTTTGATCCACTCCCAGCCTCCAAACTAAATACTAATATTTGGATTAAAGCCAATGTTCTGTTCTTGGGATCGGCTCTTCGAGATGTCAGTTCAACAAGGTGAATGGATGGCTTTGCTCTGGAACTTAGCACGGTTGGTAGCAAAGCCGGCAATTCATACCGGTTCGTTGCAGACATTTCCCGAGAGTGGACCGCTGTACCTCAAGAGGAAGACCAGCGCTTCCCACTGGCGTCTATTGAAGTAAAGACTGCTAAGCTCTTGGGCAGGGAAGTCCTTTCAGAGCTAAGCCTTTGTTCTTCCTTTCCTCATCCTTGACTTTTGCATGCTGCTAATTAATTTACAAGTGTATGTACACACACACACACACACACACACACACACACACACACACACACACGGTCTCAGGTCACCCAGGCTGGCTTCAAACTTTCTATGTAGCTGAGGATGGTTTTGAACTGATCCCTATGCACTGACTCCACCTCCTGAATTTCATTATTACGTAGGCTATCATGCCTGGCTTATGCAGTGCTGGGGCATCAAATCTGGGTCTTCATGCACTGTGCCAACTGAGCTCCAGCTCCAGTCCATTTACAAATACACAAATATTCTTTGAGAATGGCTCTCAAACTTTAAGGCCCAGGGCAAAACCCCCTAGGCTTCTAAAGGGGTAGGAAGAATAGTCACAGCAACGACTTCTTTAAGATGTGGGTTTTTACAATGTGTCATTCCAGGAGTTTCCCTTAAAGGGACTTGAAGGCAGCAGTTGAGATGGAGAAAACCGCTTTTTGAAGGCAGTGAGCAGTCTGTCTCAGGTTAACCTGAGTAAGGGGGTCAAGGGTTTCTGGAACCCTTGGCACCACAGACACCAGAGTTCTTAACCCATCTTCTAACCTGGCAGGTAGCTGCCATCTCCATCATCGTTATGATGCCACAGCTCGCTTTTTAATTCAACCGTAACAATAACAATAACAAAAAAAATGTGGAGCAAGGATTCTGTAACAGAAAAAAAGGGGAGACTCCAGGGGTCACAACAGACTCCACAAGCCAGGGGGTTATTAACTAGTCTACAAATTGGATTCCGTATCCAGTGTCATTTGAATTAATGTAGGTTGTGTCTACCGAGAAAACAGCTGCTAAACTGGGGGAGATTAGTCACAAATTCTTTAACCATGTGTCTAAATGGCCAGTGGGCCTTGGGGTTTGAGATCCCAAGTGGCAGCCCCGAGTATGACTTTTCCAGGGATATCGTCATTTGTCCCAGTCCACTGTGGCCATTTTTCCTCTTCTGCAGCAAGCCCAAACAATCCCCAGAAAAAAAAAAAGCAGAACAAGGGAAATACAGTGCTCGCAAATACTCTCCAGTGACATCTTCTACACCTTAAAAAAGCCCCCTCCCCACCCTCGTCTCCTCCATTTCGTGAGACAAGGTCTCATTGTAGTGCAGGCTAACCTTGAACTCAATGAAGCTAAGACTCGCCTTCAACTCCTGATCTTCCTGCCTCTGCCTCCAGAGCGCTAGGATTTCAGGCATGGACTTTGGCTCGAAGTCAGGAAACTTTAACCCATCTGAATCTCTCTAAACATACCTACGCACAAGGAGGGATAAAGCCATGACAATTCCACAGGACTTCAATGTCAATGTTACAGCTGTGTTTTACCCCCCACCCCCCCACCGTTGGCACCTTCTTCCACACCAAAATGAGGACTGATCTGCAATGCACTCAAGCTGGCACAGCCACAGAAAACTTGGCCATATTTCTTTTGTAATCACTGAGTGCCAGTGAGATGGGAAGGGCCATGGCTGCTTCCTAGCCCTCCCTCCTCCCCCTGCAAAGGAAAATAGCCTGGGACTTTTTAATTTATTTATTTATTTTTAAATTTTTTGGCTGTTGATGTTAATTTTTTCCAGGGAATTAATGACTAGATGTTCTTGAGTATCGTGTCCACTTCTCCAGCTACCATGGAGAAAAGACCAAGGCATTGCAGAAGGAGGTGGAGGCAATTCCAGAGAGGATTGCTCATCAACTTTTTGGCAATGCCGGCATCATTGGCACAGACGTTTGGCTGTCCTGGTTGGTTGACTGCTTCGAAGGGACAAAGTTCACGGGAAGGGATGCTTCCTGGTACATTTGTTAAAATAAAATCGGCCCTGTTACCTAATATCATACGGAACTTGGAGTGAGACGCTGTACGGCATTTTTTTTTTTTCCCTTGACAATACTGCTCAATGAGGGTGGACTTGGTGGAAATTCTGTTACCCCTTGCCACTGATGAAAAGGCATTTTCTGATGTCATGCTCTGAAATAAACCAACTTGTTTGCTGAAACTACCTCCACACAAATTAGAAAATTATATGACGGCGAGTTTCTACAGCCTGCAGCTGGGGACGACACAGGTTATTACGACAAGCAGTCGTCGGCAGGGTTTCTGGTTTCGCAGTAAAAGAAGATGACTTGAAAGGACTCCGTGGTTTTGATGTTCTTCTGAAATGAAAACCCTTCATGAGGGCAGAGCATTGGGCTGTCATTAATGTCAGCCATGCGAAAACACTGTCTCCATGGAAGCTCCAGTCATCTCCCAGCTAAGACCACGACTTTCCACAGGCCGGCATGTGGGGCCTGTGCTAGTACTTCTTCGGGGACTCCTGGAGAAGTTCATTCTAAGCAATCACACCATCACAGTTTGAAAACAATGTTATTCTGCCAGTGTGAGGATTGAACCCAGTGCCCTGCTCATGCTAGACGAGTGGTCTACCCCAGCCCCAGGCCCAGGCCCGAGAGCACTTCAGCACATTCAGGCCACCAGTTTGTTTTTAAAGCCATTCCATAATGTTCACGGGAGGATGTGCCCCTCTCTGAGAAACTCTTTAAGTTAATGGTGAAGTCCTCAGGCTTTAGAAGGCAAGAAGTATACATATGACCTTCAGACATGCTGCATCACATCAGCTCAAAATACCAGGATAAAAATGCAGTCATAGCATAGTAGCTTCCCATTGCCCGCACTGAACCTCCTCTTGCCATGCAGATATTAGTAGGGTCTTGTTGAGGAGATCAGGCTGAACTGGAGCATCTGTCAATGTGTTTGATGATAGAGAACACCTTTTATGTTCCGAGTCTGTTGCCTGACTACATCGTAGACACAACAAAGTACCATACTTCATCTGAGAGCTGGGTAAAGAAGGAAGCCTGGTAAGCAGTGTGGACTTAGTGGGATAGTATTAAAAACACAGCTGACGTGTACTCTGTGTAATCGAGTGGGGCCCAAGACAGAGAAAATAAAGGGATTTGATTTGGTAGGAAGTACACGAGGGTGGTGGTTGTGTGTTTTCCTCTTCTATTCACACACACACACACACACACAGAGCGCATGAGCGAGCAAGAGAGCTATTCTTCCATCCCTTGTCTAGAACAAATAAAAAGCATCAGGGAGAAGACTAACCAGAGTGAATGTTTGCTGTTCGTTTTGGGATTTTAATACTGTAAGAACAAGTTACCAAAGTGTAGTAGAGCGCACCTTTCAATTTTCGAAGATACAACCTATTTGTACTTGCCTACAGTGACAGTGAACCTCCTTTTTTATTGAAATGCTCTTTGAGTTCCTTTCAAAAATTTAACTCAGAGGCTTTCTGTGTAGCTTAGGCAAACCTCAGACTCAAACTCTTGGTCCTCCTGTCTCGGCCTCTTGAGCGGGAGGATTCCAGGTGTATGTCATCATGACCAACATTACAACAGCCGTTGAAAACCAAGGTGAATTTTCACCGAAAGACTCTCTGGGACCATGTGGGGGATGGTGATACCTATTACGGCATTCACCAAAAAATCTCACTCATGGTTTGTGCTTCCAAATTATAAATTCAAACTGTAACACTGCTGTCTACCCTGCTCTTTTCCAAGCCATGGGAAATTAAAAATGTATATTTTAATCTTTGTATTAGAAAGTAGCTACTAAGCAGACACCAGTGTTTCATGAGTCCTATTTTATAGAAAGTGTGTAAATTTTTTCTCCCCCCGTGGTCAACACGGCTTCTTTTATTAAACAAAATGTAAGTGAGATCTGAAAAGTAAATGGCCCAAAACAACGTTCTTAAAAAAAAAAAAAACTAAACTACTTCAGACTTAAATCTGAATGTTCATGCCTCACCCCAGACCTATCTCAAAACTAATGTTCACAGCCATAGATTTTATAATCCATATATCACTGGTTTCATCTGTTAGAACTCAGCAAAAATATATTTAAAAATTCTTGCTTTAGAATCATATCTAGAAAATATCAATGGGGATGTGAACAGCTTTCAATCATCCTTACTTAAATATCAGAGGGATTAAAGTTATTGTCATCACGTGTGTGTGTGTGTGTGTGTGTGTGTGTGTGTGTGTGTGTGAGAGAGAGAGAGAGAGAGAGAGAGAGAGAGAGAGAGAGAGAGAGAGAGAGAGATGTGTAGGCCAGAGATCAACTTTTTTTTCTGACATTCTTTAAGCACTGTTTACCTGCCCACCCCCCCACCCCCACCCCGTTTCGTTTTTGTTTTTGTTTTAATTGAGACGAGGTCTTTCAACGGCCTGCAGTTTGCCATTAATCTAGACTAATGGCAGGCCAGGGAGCCGCAGGGACCTACCTGCCTTCACCTCCCCAGTTTGTGGCATTACAAGTGCTGGCCACCATGCCCAGCTCTCTCACATGGATTCTAGGGATCAAAGTCAAGTCCTCAGGCTTACACAACAAGCACTTACCAGCCAAGCCACCCCTCAGCCCAGCACACTTCTTTTTTTTGATGATGTTTACTTTCCTTGAGGACGTTCAGAAAAACATGTAAATATTATCACATGGAGGGTGACTTCTAAAAGAGGTGACATGGATAGTAGTCCCCTCATTCTGAAATAACAAAAGTTCAAGTACTGAATGGCTGAACTCACACTTCGAAACTAAGATGCCAGCAGCCCGAAACAATTGGTCTATCGTGTGAAACCACCACCACACTCACAGAGAACAGAAACAGCATTTGGCAGAAGCATGCTGGCTTGACGGCTCCTTTTGTGAGTCTGTGAGGAGCTTCTTGTGTGGACCCCTTGTTCTCTACCACACCAAAGCAACCCAGTTTAGAAGACTATCAGGGCAGCCAGGAATCGGCGTCTCATCTTGCAAGTTACTGCAAGGGGGTTTCACAGGACTCCGCCAGTGAAAGCCATGAACTCATGGCTGTGCAGGGCATCCGCGGCACATTTAATATAACCACATAGAATAGTCACAAGTTTATTGTCAGCCTTTGGAAATTACTGGTACTTGGGCAGCCTTATCTGTTGTCTTGGCAAGCTTACGTCTTTTAAGCCAACGGAAATATAGCCTGCACAGTAACTTTACCACTCTGACCTCAGTCTAGAGAGAAATGACAGATAAGAAGAGGCCAGTGATTTATGCAAGTGAGTGATTTGGTGCACAGCCCCATATCTTGGTCAGCAGAGGTGGCTGACATAATTAAAATTGGCTGGGTTTCCACAGCTTAGAGGATGCAGGCTAGAAGAGTAGCACAGTGGCAAAGCATTGCCTAGTGTGCTTCAAGCCCGGGATCCATTCCCAGCCCTGCCTATCCTCAGGAGGAGGGTAAAAGGCCTTCAATAGACCTGTCCCCACTGTCCACAGTGACCTCACAGCAACCTTGAAACCACTTTGGGTGAGAAAATGAAGGCAGGGGATCTGCCTGGAGTAAACCATAGTTTTTGTTTAGTTTAATGTGCTCTAAAGAGCAGAACTGGGCCTTTCAGCCCATTCAATTCTAGATCTTTCAGGACCTCTGAGATTACCAGTTAAACTCCATATTCCTGAGGGTGTAGAGATGGCTCAGCTGCTAAGAGGGCTTGCTATACAAGCATGAAGTCCGGGGTTCAGATCCCAGCAACCATATAATAATTTCAGTGTGGGCCCATGCATGCCTGGTGTCCTGGCTAGTTTTAGGTCAGCTTGACACAAGCTAGAGAAAGCAGGCTGAGCAAGCCATGGAGAGCATGCCAGTAAGCAGCACCTCTCCATGGCCTCTGCATCAGCTCCTGCCTCTCCAGGTTCCTGCCCTGCTTGAGTTCCTGTCCCGACTTCCTTCAATGATGAGGAGTGATATGGACGTGTAAGCTGAATAAACCCTTTCCTCTCCAACTTGCTTGTTGGTCATATTCTTTCACTGCAGCAATAGAAACCCTGACTAAGACGCCTGTAATTCCAGCACCAAGGGGGATGGAGACAAGAGGATGGCTGGACTCGCTAGGCTGCTAGCGGCAAAAAAAAAAAAAAAAAAAAAAAAAAAGTGAGCTCCAGGGTCAGGAAGCAAGTCAGAGAGTGATAGAGAAGAACACCGAACGCCTTCCTATGACCTCTAAAAGTACATACATGTGCATGATCGCACACGTGTACACACACCAAACAAAACAGCCCTCTACTCTTCAGCCAAGGCAACTGGGGCTTAGAGAGGTGAAAGGGTGTCCCGAGATTCCCCAGCTGGGGTGGCACTGATGTGGGGGCACCACACACATCTGCCTGCTCACCTGCCATCAGTTTATCCCCTGATCCTCATCTCATGAAGCCCAGGTGAACAGACCCAGCTCATGTGGGAGGAGGGAGCAGAGACTGGGCTTCCTGGCATTTAGTCAAACCTTGGAGGCCACAGGGCCTTGAGTTGGAGGACAAGAAACACAGGACCGCTCATGGTTCACAGTGGTGAAGTTAGGGAGAGACTGTGAGCTTTGGACATCGGGCAGAACAGCTGGGGGATGGCCAGTCACGGGTAGAAAAGATGCTCAGAAAAGAGAAAGAGAAACTAACCCTGAAAACTACTCCTGAACTAACGTGGATCCTACTCCTGGACTGCCCATCTCAGTCCTCCCCACAGCACACTGCAGACACACTCAGAGATTCGGAAGTGCTACTTGCCTTTCAAAGTCTCCCTTAATATCCATCCTCAGGTGCACAAGAACTCAAAACCCAGAGACATCCCTGGCCTTCTCAGCACAGGTCACCTGCTGTGAATATCTGGATTCATTCTTGATGGCATTTATCACCTCTGGAAGGCTTTTAGCTGTCTCTGGGGTTGAATGGGGGGAAGGTTAGAATGTCAGATGTTTACTGTAGAGACCTGTCTTCTTTCTTCATGGTTTGTGTTAGTGTCTAACACACGGGTGCCCAAAGCCAGGGAGAAGCTAGTGAATCCCACTGACAGCTTCCTGCTCATGAGTGGGGTCCAGAGCAGGAAGAAAGGGTTCCTGCAGACATCCAAGGGTACTGTCAGGCATTTCCTTCTTGCACGGAAATGGAACAGGAAGAATCAAATGTGTTCCTAAGATCCCAGGCCAGCCTCTCTTCTGAACATCAGTGTTCATTTTAGCCAGCAGCTCCAAGAGGCCAAAGGGTTTCACAAGACCAAAAGAAAAGGCTAGAGAAGGCACTGGAGATACTTTAGCGGCTGGGAGCACAAGCCGCACAGCCATGAGGACGGGAGTTCAGGTCCCACCACCTCTGTAACAGGACAGGTCCCAATGCACAGCTATCACCCAGCTCCGAGAGGGGTGGAGACACAAGGATCTCTGGGGCATGCTGGCTTCCAGCCTAGCTCCACACTCAGGGAGAGACCCTGCCCCTGAGGAATTGGTGGAGAGAGATAGAGCAAGGCACTTGCTACCCCCTTCTGGCTTCCACACCTGCACACGGGCATGCACACTTACACACACGTGTGCATACACTCACACAAACACCCAATAAATAAATCTTTCTAAAAGGCTAGGAAGAGAAGGCTTAGTAGTTAAGAGTGCTTGCTGCTCTTTCAGAGGGCCTGAGTTCAGTTCCTAGTACCCACATCAGGTGGCTTGCAACCACCTATGATTCCAGTTCCAAGGGGATCTGATGCCCTCTTCTTGCCAAACATACAGATACTCATAAATAAATAATAAATATTTAAAAATATGTTTAGAGAGATGGGAATAAGGTGGGGTTTCCATGGTAAGGAAGGTTCCAACTATTCTTCTGATCTCTGGAGTCTGGGCAGATGCCCCTATGTATGCTGTTAGTTAGGGGTAGCCTCAGAGATAAAGGGACGAGGCCCCATGCTAAATCTATGACTTACTGTGATCCTACTCATGTTATTTAGCCTTTCCCATGCTTGCTTCTTAATTGGTGTCATGGAGATAACAGAAGTGACTTGACAGGGTTATGAGACTCAAGTGACCGGTGTACACTGGGAACTACCCGCTCCCGTGATGTGAGCTATAAGTATTTTTATCTGCTCTCAGATAAGACTCAATAATCAAAGTTAATCTCCATCTGCTTTTCTGAACTAGGAATTACTGCTTAATCCCCGGATTATTCGAAGGTCAAGATGGCAAGTGGGTTTCAGCTCATCTTTCCAAGTTGGATGGATTTCCAGCGTGTGCTGGTTGAGAGAAACTGTGCTACAATCAATGATAATGTCTGCCCAGGGTGTGGAGCTGAGCCAGGGTTCTAATATTAGAATAGGTAAGCCTCTGGGATGTTGCAGAGATGAGCAGCTATTTTAATATTTAAAAAAAAAAAAAAAGATACATGGAGAGGGATGGCCCTAAAGTCATGTGGCTTGGGTTCCAATTTTAGTCCACAGGTAACTGGTGAAGGGGCCTGGGATCTGCCGGCTCTGAGCATGCCACTTTGGCATGAGGGTTGTTTTGAGCTGGAGGCCAAGTAAAGGCAGCAGATGCAGGAAAGACCCTTTCCGCCTTGGGTAGGGTACAGGCTTCTCCTTGAGAAGGTGTCCTTTCTCTGCCATCTCCTCTCAGGTGCACCCGCAAAACCAAGTTTCACTGAATGGGCCTCACGTCCCTTCATTCTGTATATTCACTTCCCACAATCCCCTGCTCTGACGACCTTCAAGCCACTTTTCCTGTGCCTTGTCGTCTCTCTGCAAGCTTGTCACCCTTCGTGGAAACAACACCCGAGCCTCCAGGTCCGACCGTGTCTTCGGCTTCCACCCTCTCCTTCAGGTCACTTCATCTGTCTACAAGCCCCGCCCCTCCCCGGAGGCAGATATTCCAGAGACATACCTTTCTGCTACTGAGTCAGTTTTCTAATTTATTTTATAGGAACAGACATTGGACATGAGAGGGGAGAGGGAAAGGTATTGATTCATTGTTTTTCCCTGGTGTTGCAAAGCCACTTTTGTGTGTGTGTGTGTGAGCAAGGAACTTCTACTCCAGGACGCCAGTTCTTTCTTAAATCCTGCAATTTACCAATACTGATTAAAAAAGAAAAACCTGCAAGTGAAATATAGAGAGAAATAGAGAGGGAGGGGGCCTCAGATCCAGGGTATATAGTTGTTGAAATTATTTGAAGGAAAATTAAAAGCAGGAACCTGCCACACAGAGAGTCAGAATTCAGTATTTTCTGTCCTCATTCAAAGACTCTTCCTATCGATGACAAATATATTTGAAATGAGAAGAAAATGACAGCATTTTTGGCACGAAGAAAACTCATCCAGCACTGAGTGAAACCTCCTAAGAAAGACAAGGCTGCTGTGAATGCGACAGCCCTTTAATAACCCAGGCATCATTTAAAAATAGCTGGAATTAATTACAGGGCTAATGACCCATTGAAAGGCTTATTTAAATACCAAAGCCAGCACCCGAACAATCGTGGAAAAAGAAATATGGTTTAAAAGGGACTTTAGAATGCAGAAACCAAGAACAGCGATTGAAATAAAAGTACACATTATCTTAGGACTCTTGCTACTCTGCTGAGAGACGCTGGGGATGTGAGACACTCAAGGGAGTTCTCATCCTGGGTAAGAGAAGCCACACGGGACAAACAGAAAGACAAGATAGCACTCGGGGTCACCTGCTTGGAAAAGGGCCTCTCCAGCATGCAGATGTTTCTCTACTATCGAAGTCTACCCACCCACCCCCCATTTTGATTGTCCCCTGTCATTTCAATTTATTTTATTACATATGTTATTGTATTTTTTGAGGCAGGGTCTCGGATAGCCCAGGCCAGTCTCCAACTCCATAGATGAGAATGACCTTGAATTTAAAATTTTCAATAACATTACTTATTTCTCTGTGTGTGTTACATGTGGTAGACACCAGAGGACAGCTTGGAATTGCCTCTTTCCTTCCACCACGTGGGACTGCGGGACTGAATACAGGTTGTCACCTGTATTTAGTGGCAGTCACCTTTAGTAGCTAAGCCACCTTGCTGGCCCAACCTTTAACTTCGGACTCTCTCCTGCTTACACCTCTCAAGTGCTGGGATTACAGGCACGCGCCAGCATTCTTGGTTTTATGTGGTGCTGGGGATTGAACTCAGGGCTTCTTGCATGCTAAGCAAGTACTATACCAGCGGAACGACCTCCCCAGCCTCCCTAGCCATTCTTAATACGCTATAGTAGAAAATTAAAAATTTCACAGAGAGGAACATACATATTTTAATAAGCCTCAGTGGCTATTTTAGAACTGCATTATATCCACGCGTTTCCTGTGCCTTGGTGTTCTGTGCCTTGCGTCTGCACCATCATAACCACACGGAGGTGATAATCTTCCTTGTGTCCTACTTGCCAGGGACATCGCTGCCCTTCTTGATGTCCATCTGCTCCTGAATACTCTTTCTGTAAGCAGGATTCTGGGAACACACTAGGTGGCCAGAGCTTGGAAAGTTTCATGACTTCATTCATGCCACTGATTTTAGTCTCTTGTCCTTGCTCACTACAACTCAGAAGTGTGCAACCTCCTCGTTGCCTGGCTAAGTTAGCGCCATGGAATCCAAAGCTTCCCAAAGCCCTTGAGATCTCAAGGTGGAGAAGTGTGGTGGGAGGGTGGTGCCCTTGACATAGATTGGCTTCAAGGAGCAAATATAAATTTCAGTATAAATTGCTGTTCACAAAAACGCTTTTAAACCGGCAATTATTTATACTGTACTACTGAAGGGACCCTATAATTACTCTGAAAGCGCTTGCCAACGTCTACTTGGTTTCATAATTGCCAACACAGCCTTGTTCAAAAGAATCCAAGGCTAGGTTAAAATTCTGTTTGGTACCAGGTTAGTGTTTGAAAACCAGCAGTGACTGAAGGATGCTGGGATACTCAGGCTGAGGGGGGCAGCCAAGTAGAATGAAATGGTCCTCGAACTCACAGACAGGAAGAGAGGGAAAGTGGTGGATGGATGCTTGGCTCACATTGCTTCAAGTTTTCTTGACTCCCTTTCTCAGAAACATTGTAATCTGCTGGGCAAAATGATTTTAAGGAAAAGTTTTAAAAATGCCTTGAGTGGCAGCTATCCAAATAAAGACCCGCCCATCAATCCATCTACCTCTTTTCCTCCTGCCTGGAAAAGATTCTTCCATTTTTCCGCTTCTGTCCTCTGTTGATACTTCTGTGTGGATCTGGGTAAGTCACACCTCTCAGAACACGCTCCCCCCCCTGCACAGGTTGTTGGCTTCACTGACATATTTTCTGAGTTTTTGTTACACACATCTCAACTTAAAACAGTAACCATTCTACTTCCTGTCAAAGCATGGAGAGCAGAAAAGTTTCTTGCTCTTTGCAAATGTGTTTTAAGTGTCTAACATTGGGGAGGGGTGGGAAGGAATGGTATCTCCCTTCTTTCATGTACCCCCTCTTTTCTTTTCATGAACATTCTGTGTGTGTGTGTGTGTGTGTGTGTGTGTGTGTGTGTGTGTGTGCGCGCGCGCGCACATGCATATGTGTGTGCATTCTGAGGGATCAAACTGGGTCCTCATTCTTGAGTGGCAAGCACTTTACCAACTGAACCACCTCCTCAGCCCTCCTGTTTGGTCCTATAAACCAGTTCAGTTATTGACAAACGGCTTTGTGTTCCCTACTTATCTTGTGATGAAAATACATAGTTAAAATCTACTCTTGAGTTTGGCTAAATGGCTTAGCAGGTAAAAGTGCTTGTTGCCGAGCTTTTTGACCTGAGTTCAATCCCTAGAACCCCCATAGTGGGAGAAGAACATCAACTCCCACAAATTGTCATCTGGCCTTCACACATACACTGGCATGTGTACACACACACATACACACACACACACACACACACACACTGAATTAATGTAAAAAATGCTACTCTGAAAACTGAAAGTGCTGTGGGTAGTTCACAAATAGAAAGGTGGAGGGGAAAAATCTGGCCCAGGCAAGAGCTTGCAAATGTGCACCATTCTCCCCCTCACCCCATTTCTACTCTACCCTTTCCCTTCGATGAATACCCTGTGGAAGAGTAGAAAGCCAAGGCGGAGATCTGAAGATAAGTTTTGATAACTACTTGCTCCAGTCTCCTAGGGAGATGCTCTTTCTCACTCTGCAGGTGAAGGCTTTGCCATCGACTGCCCCTATGTTTCTGAGAAAGCGTGACAGGAGGCCCTGTCTGTGTGGGCCCTAAAAGTCAGACTCTCTGGGACTCGGGAGGAATTAGCCCTGTCCCACAGAGGCTATTGTCTACAAATGGGGTCTCTCATGTCTGCATGCTCACAGCTTCCCTTCATGTGCATCATGTCAGGAGTCCCATCCTTGGTTCAAAGTCACCTCAGAAAGTCTTGGAAAAATGAAGACAGGCTGTCAACCCCAACAGATGTTTCTCCTTGCCTCAAACACGTCCCGTTTGCGCTTCCTTATCTTCCCTTTGGGAAGGTACTACCTTGCCAGTCTCCTTCCTGAGCCTTTGTTCCTGCACCCCATCTCAGTGAGGATTGACAATGGATGACTTATAGGAAAGCATCATTCTGCAGAGCATGTCACTCAATGCCTGATTGACATTCAGTAAGTATTGAAGACATGGCCCCCAAACCCAACTCCAACTGTCCAGTCAACCCCACAGCCACTGGTTATCATTTTCTTCTTTGTGGAGAAGAAACTTCTCCAACTCCTCACTGGCTGGAATAGTTTTCTCCCATCTCTACGCTTTCTGCTTAATACTCGTGGATTCTGGGCAAGTTGAGTTTCAAGTTGCCATGGAAGAGTGATGCCATCTCTCTATACTCAGACCTAAAAATGACCCACACTCTTCAATGAAGAAAGAGCTAGAGTGCTCACAACTATTCTGGTTATCTGGGAGCCAGAGGGGTGGGCTCTGTGAGAGGATATGTCTGATAACACTCTTGCCATGCCCTCATTTGGAAACAGAAGAAACTAGAGTGAAACGAGGTGTGTTAGGACTTGCCTGTGATCCTAGCCATTCAAGACCATCCTCAACTACATAGTGAGTTCCAGGCCAGCACAGGCTACATGAGACCCTGTCTTAAACAAACTCACAGGGTGGAAGTTACACAAGAGAGAAAAGGCCAGGGGAGGGAATGCCATATTTTGGTCAAATTTCCTTTGTACTCTTATGTAATAAGCTACAACCTCTGCTTGGCTGGGCTGGTGATACTGTTACAAACTCTGGGGTCCTGGGTCAGAGTTGTCCAAGTGATAAGGGTACAAGAGAAACATCCTGCCAACCATGAACAAGCAAATGATGATTTGAGGATAGCCTTTCAAAGAATACAATGCAGTAAGTCCTCCTGGCTCCAGACAGCTTTGTGACTGTCAAGCACTTTACAGCAGAAGGGCTCACACCTCAGCTGGCCAGAGCTTCAGCAAGGGCTAGCCTCAACTCAATATGTAGCAGAGGATGATCCTGACCTTGTGGTCTTCCTGTCTCCACCTCTCCATTGCTGGGGTTCCTGGGGTTCACGATCACTCCTGTTGTTTGTGGGGTAGGGGATAGAACCCAGGGCTTGGGCATGCTAAGTAAGTACTCTCCCAACTGAGCTACACCTAGAGCCCCACTTTACTCAACTTCTTGAGGATGAAGAATCATTATAACTTGTTTTAAGATTTCCTTGAAACTTACTAAAGAAGTATGAGGTCATTCTAAATGTGGTCGTATACCTGGGGTCTTCTAAGAGACAAATGGACATGGCTCCAACATGGAGTAACTGCGGTCTGCTATCCTTTTCATCTTAGACAGTTGCTTCTCCCACTCCGTCAGCTTAGGAGTTCTTTTCCTTTCTTCAGTCGTATGTGAGATGTGTTCTTGGCCCTCCCCCTACTGACTGGAAATGAGTATGCTTTCCTTTTTTAAATATATAAATAGTTCTGGGGATCGAGCCCAGGGCCTCTGAGCTACACCCAAGCCCAATATTTTGTGTTAAGAATTTTAACTATGTGCTTGGAACCCAACCAAGTTGCTGACATTGTCAGGGAAAGCTGGGTAGAAAGCAATTACGAATAGGATGTCTTGGATCCAAAGTGACTTCCTGCGAGTCAGGTGTAGAAGCTGTAGGGCTTGAACTTGGATGCTGTTCTGGCAGCGTGGAACGTGTCTGCTTACCTCCTAAGCCCCCAGCTAGCTCCTGGTAGAAGATGTTACAGGAAGACAGATGAAGGCTTCTTGCAGTAGGATGAGGGAACCATCTAACAGACAAAATGTAACTGACAGATCATTATTCTTGAACAGCACCAGGGAAATATGATGGACCTGTGGCAACCACCTTTCCCTTAGTCACATAATTCCTTGATAATGATCAGAAAGACATTCAATCTGAGAGAACTTTCTATCTGTTCTCCATGATTTTAAATGGATACATTTGAAGATCTGTTTATTTTTATTGTTGTTTTGTGCCTGTGTGCTTGTCTGTATGTACACCATGTATGTGCAGTTGCCTGTAGAGACCAGCAGAGGGAGTCAGACCTCGTGGGATGGGAGTTATAGGCAACTGTGAGCTGCCATGTGGGTGCTGGGAATGGGACTGAGGTCCTCTGCAGGAGCAACAAGCACTCCTAACTTCAGAGCCCTCTCTCTAACACCAAACAGCAGATACATCTTCAAGAACGTCAAATCTCTGTAATATTTCTTTAAGCCAAGCAAAACTCCATGCTCTACAAAAGACTCCAAAGGCAAATACATCTAATCTCATAAATTTGGCCACCAGCATTTTGTTCTGCTTTGTTTTGCTTCATGTTGCCCTGTTGAATCTTGACTTTTGTTTTCTTTCCTTCTTGATTATACAGCTAAGACTGAGTATAGTTGTTTTTCAGTAAGCAAGCGACTTAATTTACACCAAGAAGCTGGTGAGTGGTTTGAATTTGTGATTTCATGTTATTTTTGGACCAAGCCAAGCCACCACGTGTAGCCTATATGTGACAAAGTTTAAAATAAAAGAAAATTAAAAAGCTGAGAGGAACCACCCTTCTGTTTGCTGCAAGACCACACCCCCGCTAGAAGTTTCTAGAAAATTCTCTTCTCAAGTAAGTTGAGGTTGAAAATGATCATGAAGCCAAAAACAGTGGCCTACTTACATGCTAACAGGAGGCCATCAGGTAACCAGGACACATGTCTGAGGGGTTTGTTTTGTTTTGTTTTCCTAGGGGACGCGGGTTACACTGCTTATTTGCGTACTTTCTGAAGTGTGATATAACCACAGGGTCATATTTCACACCCCCAACATTTCCTTCGCACAACAGCCCAGTCAATGGCCACTTTTGTAATTTTGTTATCAATATGCAGAATAAACTGATCTAAATGGCTTCTTTATATGCTTGCTTGGGCAATCTGTACAACTTTCCTTTGCAACAAGTACTAACACGATTTAACTGTAATTTTAGTTCCCCCCCTCATGTTTAGATACCATATAGGTTTGCTGAAACAAATTTAGAAATTATAGAAAATTATAAAGAAAAACACATGATTTTTACTCCTGGTGCTAATCAAAGCTTGAAAAATGTATATATGCATGCACATGCACACACACACACCCATGAACACCCACAGGGTGGTAGAGACACTCTATAATCTAAAATTTTAAATAATATATTATAAATTATAAATATAAAACATGGTAAGTTTCAATTTATATTTTTTAAATGTTGGGGAATGCAAACTGATAATTAAGTACTAATTATGATTTCAATGACAAAGCAATGAAAAAAAAAGTGCAGCCCCTTAACTTCAAAAAGTACACAAGAATTCCATGCAATGTTGTAGAAAAACTTGAGAAAGATGCTTTAACCACAAGATGGCTCCCAAGGTTTTTGAACTCCCTTCCACAATGTAGTAGATTCTGAATTGCAAAACAGCAATACACTTTTTAAAGGGGCCATTAACCCAGAAGGAAAGTAAATGTCAATCCCAAACCACAGCCACAGGAGCAGTCTCCCAAAGGGAAACTGGAGCCAGCCCAACACAGTGAACCAAAAAGAAATGGTATTTTAATATTCAGACAGAGCCCCCGGTACCTAAACAAACCACAAGCACTTTTCCAGCACCCACAAAGTGCAAGATTCTGACCATGCAAATACCAGGGCATGTGCCTGGCAATTGGACAGCCTCTTAGTCCTCTTGGTCTAACTAGACACCTCCGTTTCCCCTGTGGAATCCCACTTCCAATATGTTAGCTGAGTGTAGATTAGCAGGCAAGAAGTATTGAATAGCTGTCCCACTTTACTTGAAAATGCAGTTGACCTTAAGGAGTTTCAGGAAAAATGAAGTTGACCTTGGGGAGTTTCAGGTGATGCTTCTGACATGTTTCAGTAACTACTGTGGTCAAAACCTCCCAGGGTCCTGTGTCTGCCGCCTTACAGAGGCTTGGTTGAGCCTCAGTTTCTTTATTAGAAGTGTGGAGATTGCAAGACCCACGTCACCTCCTGGTATGGAAAATATCTGATATTCAACAACAGAATGGTCCGTGTTGTGGCCTGGGGGACAGAGGACTCCTGGCAGACCACAGATCTTACCAGGAAACGGGCGCCCCCGTAGGTCCGAGCCATGGCTTTTCCTGTGTGGCTATATCACAGGCAATCTTAATCAGAGGTCACTGTGCTAGGTCACTGTGGTTCACTCTTAGTGGTCATCAGGAGATTTGCTCTGATGTAGAAAGTACACACGCAATGGCTGAGGCTTACATACTTGTTTTTAAGCAAGCATGGCACTTGGTGTGCAAAGGTCATCATCCCCATCCTCTACAGACCTTCATCCATCTCTCTCTTTGTTCTTTGATGCCCAGCCCTGTGCACATGTGACTTGAACATGTCTGTCATAATACACACTTGACATCTGAGAACCATCCATATTACAACCAGACACAGATATAGGGACACAGTTGACAGGCTGGGAGGGAGGCCCGTGAGAGATGGGTCTGTTCAAATCCTGGGTCTCACACAGAAAGCTGTGTGGCCTTCTGCAGATCGTGAACCTCTCTGGGTCTTTTTTTTTTTTTGTTTGTTTGTTTTTTTTTTGTTTTTTGTTTTTTGTTTTTTGTTTTTTTTGTTTTTCGAGACAGGGTTTCTCTGTGTAGCTTTGCGCCTTTCCTGGAGCTCACTTGGTAGCCCAGGCTGGCCTCGAACTCACAGAGATCCACCTGCCTCTGCCTCCCGAGTGCTGGGATTAAAGGCGTGCACCACCAACGCCCGGCTCCTCTCTGGGTCTTAATGCCCCCTCATCTTTAAAGCACAGACAATAATGGTTCTTACTTTTAAAGTTGTTGACACATTTGCTGATCGCTTAGCTCAGTGTCTCTGGCATGTAGAAACGGATGAGTGAATGTCAGCTGTGTTGCTATGGGTTACCAACTTTACCTGAATGTGATGTTTTTCACCTTTAGCCACCAAATAAGATCTTCCTCTGGAACTTTTTTTTTTTTTAATAATTCTTATTCCACTTATTTTGTGTATATATGTGTGCATGCCTGCCGTGACATATGTGTGGAGGTCAGAGGATAGCTTGTAGGAGTTTAGTTCAGTCCTTCCACCCTGTGGGGTCCTGGGGATTGAACTCAAGTCATCAGGTTCGGCAGCAAGGGCCTTTACCTGCTGAGCCATCTTGCTGGCCCCTTTGGAGCTGTTTTTCCTGGCTTGGATGACAGATTGGAGAGAACTATCCAAACCCTTCACTTATGAGAAAACTGGGCAACTGAACTTTCCTGCATGTGAAACTTGCTGGGCTGGGGGAATTCTGATCTTTTGGTTGTGTTAAGCACAATTCTCTAAGTAGGAAAGTGTGTGTGTGTGTTGGGGGGGGGGCAGTGCGGGGTAGACTGTGGTGGCCCAACAGTGGTGTCCCCATGAGTTCCCCGAATACTATCTATCCTGTTCCAGAAGTATCTCAGCAAAGAGATAGAATGTTCCTGAAACCTCAGCCTCCACATTCATCCCTCAGCACTCAGAGGGACACTGTCTTCTTTTCACACAGGCTGTTTTTGAGACACAATAGGAGTTTTAACAGAGGGCGACACAATTTGATCTCGATACAGTGGGTGTATTACCAAGAATTATTCTGTAAACATCCACAGATAAGCCACTTGCTTTCCTTCATCTTCATTTTTAAATTATCAAAGAAAAGGGGAGTTGGGAGAGCGGAACTTGGTGGAAGGGGTAGTGCCCAGCACATGAGAGGCCCTGGGGTTCCATTCCCCGGGACCATGGAAAATTTGCAATTGACTAATTAAAACCATTTTAAAGGCTACTTTCTTGCAAGTAGAGGTTCAAGCGCTCTTCTTGGCTGCTGGTTTCTGATGGTGTTGAGGGCAGCACCGGGGATTCCGCACCTGTGATGCGTGTGTGCACCTGACATATAATCTGTGTGACGGACTCAGCAGCAGGCAGGGGTCTCAGAATAATGATACAAACTGCACTCGTGCTGTGTCTCTGCCTCCACCAGTGTCACCCATGGCCACCTCTGTTCCCTTCACGATGGACTTTCTCCAGATGGATCTGTTTCATGTTAAATGAGTGACAACGGCAGTTTTTAATGGAACAGACAGAGGGCAACAGCCACATCTGAAAGCATACCCTAATGGGGCTAACTTAATTAGCCATGTCACCTACACACAACCTGGATTATACTAAAGCTCAATTTGGCTCAAATATATTTAGAGACCACCTGTTTTTTTTTTCTTTTTTTTTTTTAATTAGGCAATTATGATGTGGCCTGAATTGAGAAAGTCAACACTCCTCAAACAACTATTTAAATACTTAAGGAAAATGAATTGTGCCTGGACTCAAGCCAAGTATTTGATGGGTTCATAAAATGTCACTTACCTCCTGGCTTGAAAACAGAAGTTAACTCTAATACAAGTTTCTTGCCCACCTACCAAACCCTTGATGTCGATGGGCTGCGAAGTAAGCACTGAGATAATATGATGCCAAGTTAATCAGAGGGGTCTGTAATTAACACACACTCGTATGCACACTGTAAAAACCAGGGCAGCAAGGAAAGTCTTCCTATTAGGCTGTGTGATCAAGAAGTAATTAGTTAATGTCTATATGGCTCAAGTATATATAAATGAAATGGATGATTATTATAATTATGGAGAGCCCAGTTCAAAATCCACTTCAAGTTCAAAGAATAATAATTTATAGATCTAAGTATAGACGCAAATATTTAACTCTGTAAAAATGCTTATTCTAGGGCCATTCCAGGTATTTAATAAGTATACTCCTGGCTAAGATTTTACTTCTTTTTCTCTCTTAATAAAGGATCTTAGGTGGTACAAAAATGCCTAATTCCCTGATTAGGCTTTAAAAGTATTTTAATTAAAAAAAATTCATATAGGAAGGGAAAAGAGAAACGTTGGTGTTTCATGCAGAAACTTGATTAATCACAGTATATACTGGTAAACAGTTAAGGGACTTAGGTTTAAATACTCTGAAAGCTAAGTCCATATGGAAAATAGAGTAATCAAGGTGATTTCCTAGCCAGCAGCTTTAGATATTACTATTACAGATTTAGATATTTGGGAGGTGACCAGTTTAGCACATACTAACAACCTGTAAAGACTAGAGTCCCACAATATACCAAATCAGACTGGTTTCAAAGTGAATTCAGGAGGGTCACTTGCCATCTGATTGAAGCCATGAAGAAGGAATGTCACACTCTATTGTGAGCAAGTGCTGAGATGGGACAGAGGGAAGCTGAACAGAGATCCAAGCAGAAACACACATGGTACATTCAGAGGCAGCCTGGCCAGGCCTCCAGGAAAGGGTAAGAGGAATAAAAGGCTTACATCACAGTAACGACAGAAGGCAAGGAGCCAGGTGGGAGACAACAGCTCTGAAGGGCCCGAGCACTTGCTAAGGAGTTTGAACTTATTTACTACCTCACTTCAAGGTTTTGGAACAGAAAGAGCCAAGTATGGATGCACATGTTGTTTAGCTGCACAATCTCAATAACCATAAAGACACAACAGGCTGAAATAGCCCTAACCACTAATCAGGTTTCATAAGTCATCTATGAATCTCAAAACGTGTTTCTAATAATTAATAACCGGGGTGATTCACAATCAAGTTCAAACTGACATATTCTCTTAGAACAAAATGGGAGCAAAGCTTGCTGTGGTAGACCAGTTATCCCAGATTTTGTCAGTGGGTCTGAGCCAAGGGCTGGGGCTCTTTCACCAGCATGTCTGATGTCCAGAGGCCCAGGCACTGCCTTTGTCCATCACCCTCACTTCACCTGCCTAGGGGCACTGAGCATTTGTGTTCATGTCTTCCCTAGTAGCAAGATGTCCTCTTCACTTCTGGTCTTGACTCTACCACGGCATGCATGCAGCATGCCTCTCCCTTCTTTGGCTAATGCAATACTTTTACTGTGTCCCTCCTGCCTAGAACATTCCTATACCTAAAAGGAAAGATGAGGGCTGGGAAGTGGGCTCAGTCAGTAAATTATTTGCTTTGCAAGCATGAGGACCCAAGTTTGAGCATCTAGAACCCATTTTTTTTTTTTTTTAAAAAAAGACCATACATGGTGGCTCGTGCTTGTATTTCCAGCACTAGTGAAAAAGAGATAGGAGGAATTCTTGGGCTTGCTGGCCAGCTAGCCTAGCCGACTTGGTGGACTCCAGGCCAATTAGAGACCCTATATCCAAACATACAAGGTGGTTGGCACCTAGAGAATGACAGCTGAGGCTGACCTGTGGCCTTTGCATGCACTTGTAACACATGCACACACACATCTGCACACACAAAGAAAGTGAACACAAGCACTTCTTAACAGTACTGAGGATGGAACCAGGGCTTCACACATGCCAGGCCAGCTCTCTACAACAAAGCTACAAGCCCAGCCTATTTTTATTTTGAGACAGGGTCCCGTGAGGTTGCACAGGTTGGTCTTGAACTCAGGATCCTCCTGTCTCTTTCTCCCGAGTATCTGGGATTAAAGACCTGTCTCATCAGGTTCAATGAAAATGAACATTTAAAAATAGAACTTACTTTGATAAAAAAAATGCAGATGTCATGTGTAAGGGATCTATTATGAACCCAAGGCAATGACCATGTTCTGTGGGGATTTCTAAGGCCAGAGAGTTCTTTACTATGAGGCTGTCTTGAGTATTACAGAATGTTTATCACTATCCCTGGCCTCTCCTCATTAGATGCTGGGAGCTCTTTCCAGGTGTGATAATCAGAAATTTTCCACACATGGATAACATCTATAACCTCTTGAGAACTCCATGCTGGAGAGGACGGTTTCCTGGATAGTAAGCTCTGGGGAGGGAAGGAGTTCTCTGTTGGAAAATGGATAGGATGATGCCTCACGTTCCCACTGCCACTTTGACCTCATGTACGTTTCGGATCTGCCAGAAATAAGTGTTGCCCCCAATGATGGGAGGTAGCTTCAGACAGTGGTACCAAAAGAAGCCCCAAAGGCTTCTCTTGCTGGAGAGATCCTTCAGCATCTCCAAAAATGCGTGATGACATGGAGGTTCCTTTTTGCCTTCTATAGCTGGTAGACTTGGGAGAAAGGATGAGTTCGGTACATCTTCTCTGAGGCCTTGAACCCCTCACACACCCAGCTTCCTAGTGTGGTGTGAGACTGCCTCTCAGAAAGGAAGAAGCTCCTTCTGTCCAGTGTGTCTTGCACAGGAAGTCACGACTAGCCATTAATACTCAGGAGGCAGGAGGTAGAGCAGGCGCAAACCCGGGAATATGTCAGATGGGGTTGCAGGGCATCTCCACAGTTCACTTCTGCAGCCTGCAGGCATCGAGCCCACTCACCTATGGATTCCTTTCACTTTCCTTGTAATGGAAGTTGATCTTGAATCTAAGTATCACCGGTCTGCTAGCAAACCCCTAGCATGGCTTCTTTGAGAAGGGAAGAACGGGCAGCTGTTGAATGACAGAGATGAAGTGGATAAAAGTTGGCTGAGGAGTTTTGATATATTTCATGTGGATTTCGGTTCAGATGGTCTTGCGTCAAACAAACACAAATTTCAAGACTGGCACTTCCTGGAGTGTAAAATCAATGGCGGATGACGCACTTTACAAAAGGCATTTTTGTGGTTAGTGTCTGTTCACACCTTTCTTCTGGCACTTAGAATCTAATCCTTTCTCTGTGGTGAGAGGCATTAGCTATAGGAAACTGGTTGAATTCAATTAATCAACGAAAGTGGCTTGCTCCCCTTCTCTGAAAAGACTAAGGGCTGTTCCTTGGAGGCTCAAGTCCTCTGATGGATGCTCGGACAGTGCGTGCTCACTGTGGCTTGGCTGAAGACAGCTGTGGTTGTGGTCTTTACAAGGATGGTAGGGTAGCAGCAGAAGTTAAAACCACACAACAGTAAACAGAGACAACAGGTGAATAGATTTCACCAAATCATGAGTAAACGAAATGGCGGTCATTTCCCCTCCCCCAACAGAGATCAGTTGACAGGAATAACAGCTCAAAGGGTGAGCTGGCTTAAACAGGGAAGATGAACACTATAGGGATGCGGGCTGAGGACAAGGAAGGTCTTGAGTAAGTTAAACCTCCTGACTGACAAAGAACCTACAGAGAGCCGAGCCAGGCAACTGGAGCATCCTTTTATTCGGAACTCAATGGAAGCCATTCAAGCCAATATGGTTTGATTTAGCAGATATTAACTGCAGCTAAAGACATGCAAATCAAATGCGTCAGCCAAAGGCGAGCAAGATAAAGAGGAGAAACCCACACTGGCTAAGAAAGGAGAAGAGGACAGAGATTGACATTTAAAGAGCAGATGGAAAGGATATGACAACCCAGAGAAAGGAAAGATGTGTACCTGAGACACAGAAGGGAGGGGAAGGGACGTGAAGGGGACAAACCCAGTGGTGTCTCCCCCTCCCCCGCCTCTTAGAGAGGAGACACTTGAGCCTGGGCTGTAGGTCACGCAAACACAATACAGGCACTTAATAAACACTTAATAAATACTTATTAGGTAATTCCATGTACATGCAAAACTTCCTTCCATTCTAGATGGAACATCAGATTTTTATGCCATACTGTATTAATCTACTTTGGTCCTTTGGAGATGGTTAAAACCACAAACAGCTTTCCCGGTAAGTCTCCAACAGCTATTCGTGTAGAGGTCTCCATGAAGCTGACCCCATACCTCTGACACAGGTTGTCATCACACAATCAATTAGAGGGTCATGGTACAGTAGTTGGGCCACTGCCCTGAGAGTCAAGAGACCAAAGTTCCAAAATTGACTCTGCTGCTAAGTGGTGACGCTGAGCCAGCCACTTAACCTTTCCGAGCCCCTCTTTCCTCTCAAGTCACAGGAGTGACTTGGACTAGACAACTGTCAGGACCCGCTTATGAGACGGGAAGGATGCACATCACCACATTATTACACATTTTACCCCGTCTCTTTTCTGCCCTGTATGGTCCAGAACTCGACAGCTGACAATTTTTTTTTCTTTACCCAGGTTTTCCTTCTCTCGTTTTGCCAACACTACCTTATGTAATCAATTCTGGATATGTTTGCCCATCGGTATTATCCGAAGGTGGTTATTTATTATTCTTGGTGTTGTTTTAGCTTGGGTGTAGGGGTAAGGAGAGGGACATCACTGAGTCTCCTATGGGAAGACCAACAGTTGACAGCGAGGGGTACATTTTCATGATACTCAGAATGAAAGGACATGACTCTGTTGGCTTCTCTGACACAGTTCTGAGTTCAGTGGAACTTAGATTTGAGGGGTTTCCTCTGTGTTTCTGTGCCTTTAAAGACTACCGTAATTAATGCCCTTGTATACCTGTGTTTACAAAAAAGTCTTCTGCTGGACTTTTTTCTCCCACTTGTCTACTAACTAGAAACAGTTTAATTTTTCCATGAAAACGTATAATCAAGGCTGGAGAGGTGGCTTGTGGGTAAGAGTGCTTGCTGGCACTCGAATGGGGGCCTGATTCAGGTCCCAACACCTACATAAAAGTTGGGCATGGCCATCTAGGCACCCGTAACCCTAGCACCGTGGGGGAAAGAGAAAGGCTTGCTGGGGCTTGCTAACCACCAGCCTAGCACCAGGTTCAGTCAGAGACCCTGTCTCAAAGGACTAAGGCAGAGAGCGAATGAGCAAGACAGCAGATCATGTACACATACACTATTCACATACAACATACATGTACCACCTTCATACAGATACACACACACACACACACACACACACACACACACACACACACACAAATGTATAGCACAATGACTAGTGGTACACAGGCCTAACATGACACTGCACTTTTGGACTACAGCATTGCCCTGACACTCTTAGTGCTATCTGTGTACAGAGAAGTATGAGCTATGGACAGACCCTGGCAGAGAAATGAGAAGATCCTAATTCTAGTCTTTAACCTTCTACCAAATCAGCCTGGCTTGGCCTTTAATCTCCCATCTGGTGCAGTTTGATCACACTGGACTAGATGCCACCTATGGTCTACAGTTCCAATACTCTACACAATGCCCCAGTGGCTAGGAGGCTGTGGCATTGAGCTGGGGAATCATCAGCCTCACTCATCAGAACAGCGTGTCTGCACATAAACCCGCGTTACCACTGTCCTGTGACTCCTCTCAAAAGTCCATGAGAAAGGGAAGAATGTGAGGAACTCAGATAAGTGAACAAGATAGCAGACGCACACTGGCTATCTGTTCCCACATCCCAGCACTCCTGAGGAGAGGAGGCCTGGGAGTGGCATTCCTTGCATGGAATCCCACAGATCTGTGGTCTAGAGGCTGGGTGGGTGCAACCTCACCTCTTCTGTCTCCCAGACTTGACTTCAGGGGTTTCCCAGACTTGACTTCAGGGTTTTTTTTTTTTTCTTGTTTTTTTGTTTGTTGGTTTTTTCAAGACAGGCTTTCTCTGTGTAGGTTTGGTGCCTGTCCTAGATCTCACTCTGTAGACCAGGCTGGCCTCGAACTCACAGAGATCTGCCTGCCTCTGCCTCGTGAGTACCCAGCTACTTCAGGGGTTTCTTAACTGACATAATTGAGTGGCCTTCAACATCAAACACAACTCAGTCCATGGGGGTGAGTTGATTCATTTGAGAGAAGATGCTTAGTGCTTGGCTCTACAGGGCCAGGAAGGAGCAAGGGGGGAGAGAATGGCTCAGACAGTCACTTGCTAGGAAAAGGAGTGGCGGGAGAAGGCAGTCCCCAAATGAGCATTCTGTGTCATATTTGTGTAGTTCTCCACAACTTCCCGAACCCTTGAATACTCACGATATGATGAAGCATAAAATAATAATAATAATATAAAAACCCAAACAAAACCAAACCAAAACATGGGAAACACAGAGGCAGTACCCCTTTCCTGAAATGCCGGGGAATTAGAGGCATTTCACATTGCTTCTGGATTTTAGAGTACTGGTAGCAATATCTGAACTGAAAACAGAACCATTCCCAAATCCATAATTGTGCCCATTCTCAGCTTTCAGGCTTGAGAGTATTGGAGATGAGGGATATTCAGTCAATATAATCCACTGTGTCTCATAGGCTGTGACTGTTTGACCTAGCTGGTCACCCTACCTCAGCCATTGGTAGGAAGGGGAAGGAAAAGTAGCTTCTTAGTTATGCACCTCCCCCCCCACCATTTAAAAAAGAAACTTATCATTAGGATGTCGGGCTGGGGCTATGGTTCAAGAGGCTCAGACTATGAGCATGAGTTATTGAGATTGGATCCCAGCACCCATGTAAAAGGACATGCCTCTAATCCTGGGGTTGAGGAGGCACAGACAGAGGGATCCTGGAAGCTTCCTGGCTAGCTAGAGACCCTGTCTCAAAAGGGAAGTACAGAGTGGTCTGAAGAAGACACCTGATGTGGACTTCTGGCTCCAGAGCCATGTGTGTGCATGCGTGCACGTGCACATGCGCGCGCGCACAAACACATACACACACACACACACACACACACACACACACCCCACAAACAATGCCTATACCAAACTATATTTTCAAAAGCCAACTACCAGCCGGGCAGTGGTGGCGCACGCCTTTAATCCCAGCACTCGTGAGGCAGAGGCAGGCGGATCTCTATGAGTTCAAGGCCAGCCTGGGCTACCAAGTGAGTTCCAGGAAAGGTGCAAAGCTACACAGAGAAACCCTGTGTCGAAAAAACCAAAAAAAAAAAAAAAAAAAAAAGCCGACTACCTTCAACACATCATCATATCTCATCTGTGAAATAACCGGTAATGTCATGGCAACCTTGAACAGGCCAGCATCAATACAGTCAGGGAACCAGACCCCTTCCATTCTGGCTAAATTTGCCTAGTTCCAGGTTATTTACCTGTATTGCCTGGAAGAGAAACATCCTGAGAGGCAGCTGGCAACAATGCTTTTTCCCCCCGATTTGGAGCTAAGTCCTGCCTAACATGTATTAAATTACCAAGCCTATCTTTAAATAAATGCGTGCTGTAGCAGCCCCGATTCAAACAGCAATCTTCAATGTCATAATTATACCGGCTGCGACACGAGCCCAGCCAAGATCGTATTTTTATTTTAACAAGCCCCAGTAAGTGCATGAGTGTGGGCTGAGCTTTTTGCTCGATAGTCGATACTTGAAAGCTGGCTCCAACCTTTAATTTACGCCTTTGCTTGTAGCACCCACAGGGCTACGGGGGTTTCTAGAATCAAAGCCACACTGCTCCAGCCTTTCATGGCCTTGCTTCTGCAAGCAGCGTGATTGAACTACGGCTCCGTAGAAACTTGTTTTCCCTCCTTCTGGCAGTGCAAGGCAAAACACTACTGCCCTATTCATCTCTGGTGACACCGTAATGAAGTCCTGGAATCAATTTATAATAAGCAAAGTGCAAAAAAAAAAAATCCATTGAAAGAGTCCATGGTGGGTGCCTTTCATGCATCTCTTGACAGCACACAGCGGGTGGGGTGGGCGTGGATGGAACATGGGCAGTGATACCCAAATCATTCCAGAGAAGGGTCCCGAAAGCTTTCTATCCCTTCCAAAATAATGAAGCAAAAGAAAGCCACTAAGTACACCTGATTGTACTAAGTGATTCTGTGTGCCTTAAAAAGGTTTGGCAACCTCCCTCAGCACGCCCCCATCACTCTGAAACCAAAGAACAGCACTCTGGAGAGTGACAGCAGTGCTTTTCTCAGTCTGAACCCTGCAGCTCCCTCTGGATGCCTCATTTCCAGCGGTCCCTAGATGGACACACTGAACTTCTTGCTGTCCCCCAAATTGCTGATCGTCGACCCCTTGAGAGTTTCCATCAGCTCACTCGTTTATTGGGAGTGACCTTTCCTTGCTTCAAAGCTTGGCTCAGCCTTTACCTCTTCTAGAAAGCTGCAACTAGGCCTTTGGTCTGATCAGGACTTCTTTGTGCTATGCCCTGCCATGAACTGTGTGTATCCCTCTGGGCAGGCATTTACTCTTATTATGAATTTTTCCTGCCCCAGGCTCTTGCTATCCCTTTATAATGTACCTAGCACATATCACATGCTTAATAATACATTTGTTTGTATTTAGCGTCCACTGTCATGTTGAGAAAGAACCCTGAGATATGCACAGAGATGTCATCACAGAGTCAGGAACAATGTATTCTGTGACATTCATGTGGTGCTAGGGATGCTGGGTCAGGACAGCAGAGGGGTCAGCCCAGTCTAGGGAGTCAGGTGGATGCAGCCTCCAGATGCAGCTGTATGCTAGACTTGAGATCCTGGGCAAGCTGTTTTGCCTCTCTGAGTCCTAGTTTCCTCCTCTGTAAAAAGTGGAGGTGAGAGGCATCACTATTAAATGTGGTCATCCATCTCACAGTGCCTGACACAGAGGAAGCACTTGATAAACCGTGAGCAGAGAACTCCGATGCTCACTGCAGTATCAGGGCTGGGATCCCACAGGGTTAGATGATTCTTAGGTTCTAATAGGTGAGATTTGTCATCCAAGCTCTTCCATTGGCTCCTATCGGACCAGATCACCTATGCAGGAGACAGGCCTGGGTTCAAGTGCAATGTGCACCACATGAGAAGAGCTTGGACAAAGTCATTCCCTTAACTTCAACCTTGATTGTGTGATACGCACTGCAGACCTTGTGTGAGAGAGGATGGTGACATCTGTTATAACATCACACCTACACAGACGAATTCAGTGTCTTCGAGATGTGAGATGTATCAAGCGTCTTTTACATGTGTACCCTCCTTTCCAAGTTCCTTACCAGGTGGATATTGTTTTCTTTATTCCTTAGAACCAAGAGACAGCCGGACATCTGGAGAGATGGTTGATTTCCTTTGTATGTGGCCAGATGCAACTGTGTCCTCAGCTAAGCCAGAAGAGCAGTAAGATGCCCCAAAAGAGGGGTGATCACTTTCAAAACAAGGCCCAGTTTGCTTTGGCTAACTCTGCCTGGGCTGGAACCTTCAGCAGGAGCTAGAGAGTGTCCAGACAGCATTACACTGCAGAAGACCTTCTGGTTCCCATGGCAACATCCCTGGACCATCTTACTGTTTCCCTTCACCTACCCCATTATTTCATTTAGGAGTCAGTATTTACAGTGTTCACACAAGGCCTAAATGTAAAGGAAGATAGTCTTGGTGCCTTGACTTTCTCCGCTGCAAGGCTGCCAATTCCATTTCACCTTGTGAAGGGGAAGTGTGAAGAATTGGGAATAAACAAAAAGTTTGTTCTGGTGTGGAGGTATGAGGGACTTAGGAGTCCCAACCCCTAGCCTAGGAGCTATTGGCAGCTGAGTGCTTCTGGGAGAGTTGGTTTTACTGGTGTGGTCCCTGGTTGGTGGACTGTGCGCCAGTGGATGGCCCCATACCTATTAGTATGTGGGCGGCACAAATTAGACTGGGTGGGTTATAAAAACATACTTATATTAAGAAGACATGAAGCTAAGAGGAATTAGGCGTGGACCTAGGAAGAGTCAGGGGTAAGAGTAGGGGGTGAATGTGATCAAAATATATTGTATGCATACACGAAATTCTCGAAGAATAAAAATATTATAGTTGTAAAAAAGTGTTTGTAAAATGACTAAAAAAATCCCAAAGCTGAGTCTATTTCCAAAAAATGTATTAGTACTTTTATGTTCTTCCCTTTTGGGTAAGCTTTATATCAAAATGCAACATGAAGCCAATGAGATGGTTCAGCAGGGAAGAAGTACCTTGCCACACAATGCTGATGACCCGAGTTCAATTCCTAGGACCCGCATAAAAGTGCAAGGAGAGGAATGACTCCACATAGTTGTCTCTGTCTGCCACATGTGTACCATGGCATGTGTGTCCTCCAATAATAATAATAATAATAAAATAATAATAATAATAATACAGAATCAGGTTAAAATCATGAACACAACTTTGATGACTATTCTGAGTCAGCATCCACAGGGGAAAATAATGCCCTTTGGTTTTGGGTATTTTGACCTTTGCCTGGTCAAAACTACTAACTACTATACAACTTAGTATATAAAATCTATTCTTTAAGTCAGTTGTCAGGACAATGCTAGGAATTTAATACAATAAAAAAGCGCAGGAACCCATTAAAAAGTAAACTTCAAAGAGGATAATCATTATGACATGTTATTTTCAAAGAGGGAAAGTTGAGTGTTTCATTTTATTTTTTAATTTATTTTTATTGTTTTTATCCTCTCTCTCTCTCT